>KN166891.1:46090-58354 GCA_000757745.1 Steinernema scapterisci | reverse complement strand
GGAATCGATTCGTCAACGCGGGCTCCTTCCTGCCATCGCGAAGATCGTGGAACGTCTCGGCTTGACCGGCTTCGATAGGGAGTTTGCTGAAGAAACTCTTCGTCAACGCCGGCCGATCGAAGTCGACTTGGAAATGCGCGAAGACCAGAACATCATCTTCTATGATCAAACCCGCGTTGGCACCGTGGAAGAACTGCGCCGGAACCAGATTCTCGACGAGGACGGATTCTTGCCGTTCTACATGATTCTTATAGAGGTCCGCATTGGCCATTGGGACGAAGATAACGGAGATCTTTTCACGAACGGCCTCTCCGAAAGCCGCATGGCCGACGTCATCGAACTCCTCGGACTTCGATGTACGAGATTCGTCAGAATCGCTTCTCTTGGTTCTCATGATAATCACGTAAGTTATTGACACGCGATTCAGCTTTAAATCAGCTCTTTTTCAGCTTTCCGAGAATTTCCTAAAGTGCTTGGATCTTCTCAAAACCAAGACATTGACATCCCTTCAAGTGGCCTGGGAAAACGAACAATCCCAAGAAGAAATGGACTTCTCTACCGAAATCGAAGCGTGTCACGACGTGTTTTCGGCTCTCCGCGAGAACGTGAGTTTAGCAGCTTACGTCTTTGGGAATTCGCAAATTTTCAGACGGGAAACCCACACATCAGAATTTCCTGTCCATTCTCGGTGGCTGAAGTGGTCGAATTCTTCAGTCGCAGCAGTATCGATGACGGGAAATTTCGACTCATGCACGAGGACCGCTTTGCCCTTGGAGACCTGGACGCGATCCCGAAGTTTGTTGAGGTGAGTTCCTGAAGCGCTGGATAGGCTGAACAAGCTAGACCTTTCAGGAACTGAGAAGGAATCCTCGCTATTGCTACTGTGCGATGTCGTATGAGGGAAACCTTTCAGAGAGCAAGTTCCAGCCTCTTGCAGACGTTTTGCGGAAGAATTTCGATCTGGTGGAGCGCGTAGAAGAGGACGATTTTGGTGACGACGAAGGTTCTCTCATGTACTACGAGGAGTGTGACATCGAGTGGAATGAAGGCCCCGTTCAATGGAGAATCAGGATCAGTTGGAATCGGACGCATCGGGACATCTCTATTGATTGCTGCAATCCTGACGTCTGGGACGAATAGAAGAGAGCGAATGTGAATGTTTCGAATGTTGTAGAGTTCAATAAACGTTATTGTTTTGATCTCCTGAACCGATTTAACGGGAGCCGACCCTAGGTTTGGCCACCGTTTCTGAAGCTTGGTCACGTTTTGCCAGGCTGGTCACGGGCTTAGACACCGTTTCTGAGGTGCGAACACCGTATCCCAGGGCTACCAAGACCACGGTCTCCGTTTCCGCCACGGCAGCCGTTTAGTATTCTGCACTGAGGTCCTCGACCACTCCTCTCAGGGACAATGAGAACGACAGAGTTCACCGACTCAATCAGAGATCCTGGAATGCAACGACACAAAACGCAAACTTGTCAAACATCATTTATTGAGCATAACCACATTCAAAGGTCCCGTCCATTGCCTTGGCCATATTCCTCGAAGTCCTCCTCCCAGTCGCTCTCGTAGTCAGTCCCTTCCTCGTACCATGAGTTGTCGGATTCATCGAAGTCGTCCCAATCCAAGCTACCGTACAAATAAGCCTCTTCATCGATTGCGCGACACTCAACGGAGAGACTTCTTCGCGAGTGGTTCCGAGAAACTTCAAGTTTCCAGAATTCGTGGTCCACCTTCCATTTCATCGTGCTTTCCGTGATATCCTCACCCCAGAAACCACCACGGTAGTCGCGGCGCTCCTCCATATTGTACATCCCCCACAGGAAGCTCGGAACGCCCACGAATCTTTGCATAGAAGCGTGGCCAGGCAGCAAGATTGTGCATTTGCAGTCGCGAGGATTCGCTTTGAGATGCTGAAGGCAGTTGGAATAGAACTGAATAGCTTCAACACTTACCTCAACAAGTTTCTGGATGGAGACTAAGGCCGCAATAGGTACGCGACCCTCGTGTTGGAGCTCGAACGTCACTTCATGGGTTCTGCAGCGGATGAAGAAGTCGGTGGTTTCGGCCATTGAGAATGGACCCGTGACTTCGATTTTAGGGGTAGCGGCCTGAAATTCAAATAGATGACTAAATGCAATATTGACCACTCTTACATTCTTGTGGAAGGCCGAAAAGAGCTCTTGGAACGCTTCGGCTTCGGTAGAGAAGTCCATGTATTTGTAGAATCGCTCATGAGTCCAGTTCACTACAAGGCGTGACAGAGGCTTCGTTCCCAGGAGACGCAGGCACTCAAGGAAGTTGCCGGAAAGCTGAAAAGAGGCGTTAAACATGGAATCAGAAGCGAAACACTTACGTGGATATCACGAGAAACGAGACAAGCCATCTGGAGGAATTTGGTAGATCTCTGTTTCAAGATCTCGACGGCGTCGCCCATGCGGCCGTCGGAGATGACATACGAGATGCCATTGTCAGGGTCCCAGTTTCCCACGCTGATAGCTTCAATAGTCAGATAGAACGGCAAATACTCGTCCTGGTCGAGCATCTCGTTGCCGCGCACCTCTTCGGCGGTGCCCACGCGAGTTCCCTTGTAGTAGATGGCATCGTGGTCTTCGAGCATTTCCACGGCGATGGGAAGGAGTCGGCGCTGTCGGATGGATTCCTCGGCGAGGTCCTTGAACCGCCAGTTCACGAGCCGGAGTTTCAGGAGGTCGTTCAGGTCGAGGTAGCTCACGACCTCGAGGAGGACCTCGTTGGGGAGGTTGTTGAGATTTCGCATCCTGCAATAGGGAATTCGTCAAAGAGGCACCAAATCACGAAGCGCTGGACACGGACGGGTATAATCTCGAATCACGGCCCTAGAAACGCGCACAATAGCACAACCCAACGAAGCCAAACAATCCGTAATAGAGCTTGTAGTCGCACGGCCTTGGATCCTAGATCAGGCTCTGAAATTAAAGAATTGTGACCTTCCTTACAGCTGAAAGACTGACCTGAATTAGCTTGGGTGCGGCACCAAATCATAAAGCGCGAAAATGAGCTGGACATGGACGGGTACAAGCTCGAATCACGGCCCTAGAAGCGCGCACAATAGCACACAACCCAACGAAGCCAAACAACCGTGCACACGCGGATTCCTGAGCAACCTCCCATCCGAGCGTCACCAAAAGCTTCGAACCACATCGCTGATCACGCGAAACGAAAAGATTTCAAATCAGAAGAAGCCCGCTTCCGTCCAGGACCACTTCTAAACTGTGGCTTTGCCGGTCACCCGTTTGGCGCTTGCCTGCGCCCTCTGATCACGCACTAATAGGTCGTTTCACGGAATCACCGAGTTCACCAGCTCCGTCAGAGATCCTGGAACGCAACGACACAAAACGCAAACCTCCCAAACATCAATTTATTGAGCATAACACCTTTCAAAGCATCCAACGCATCAATGTCGGTTCCACGGGCTCTCCTGGTACCTCCATATGTGCCGTTTGTCGAATTCACTCGTCAGAGAATCCCAATACGATGGAGGCGAATAGTTATCTTCGTCGTATAAATAGTTCCATCTATCAATCGCGTGACACTCGATGGAGATATCTGAAAGCCTGTTGTTGTTCCAAGTGACCTCGATTTGCCAGTATTCGCGGTCCACTTTCCATGTGATCGTACCGATGTATACTTCGAGATCGGAATCATACTCCAGATTGAACTGCTCAAACAGGACGCGCACGATGGGCCCTGAACCGCCACGAGGCAAGGACAATGTGTAAAGGCAGTCGCGAGGGTTAGCTCTCATTCCCTGAAGAGATGCTCAATAAGCTGAATCAGTGCCTTGAATTCTCACCTCAACAAGCGTCTGGATCGAGTTCATGTCCTCAGGAGCTAATCGGTCCCTGTGTTTGAGCTTGAACATAGCTTCCTGGGTACCGCAGCGGTTGATGAAATCAATGGTTTCGGTGATTGAAAAAGGACCCGAAACTTCAATTCTCGGAGTAGCAGCCTAAAAGTGACAGATTACCAGATGCGAAAATTGCAGCTCTTACATTTCCGTGGAGGGCCGAGAACAGCTCTTGGAACGCTTTGACATCCGCCGAGAAGTCCATTTCTTCTTCAAACAGCTCGTTTTCCCAGTGCACGTGAAGGCGTGTCAGAGGCTTCGTTCCCAGGAGACGCAGGCACTCAAGGAAGTTCTCGGAAAGCTGAAAATAGGCGCTAAACACGGGACAAGAAGCGAGCAACCTACGTGCATATCACGAGAAACAAGAGATGCCCTCTCAAGGAATCTGGTCGATCTCAGTTTCAAGATCTCCACGGCGTCGCCCATTCGGTTTTCGGAAATGAGATTCCAACCGCGGGTTTCGAGTTCATAGTGACCAATGCGGATTCCTTCAATAGTCACGTAGAACGGCAAATAGTCTTCCTCGTCCATCAGCTCGTCGCTACGCAGCGTTTTCGCGGTGCCAACGTAAAACACCTCCTTGTGGTAGATATTATCGAGCTTTTCGAACATTGCTACGGTGACAGGAATCAGCCGGCGCTGGCGGAGACATTCCTCGGCAAGATCCTTGAATCGCCAATTCACGAGGCGCAGCTCCAAGAGGTCGTTCTTGTCGAGGTAGCTCACGACCTCGAGGAGGACCTCGTTGGGGAGGTCGTCCAGATTTCGCATCCTGCAATGAGAAATTCGTCAAAGAGGCACCAAATCACAAAGCGCTGGACACGGACGAGTCACGAATCACGGCCCCAGAAACGTGCAAAACAGCACCTAACCCAACCAAGCCAAACAATCCTGCATACGCGGATTCCAGAGCAGCCTCCCATCCCTATCGTCATCGTGAGCCTCGAACCACATCGCTGATCACGCAAAACGACGAGATTTCAAAATCCGAAGCCCGCTTCCGTCCAGGACCACTTCTAAACTGTGGCTTTACCGGTTGCCCGTTCGGCGCTTGCCTGCTCCCATGTGAAGACGTTCGAAGCTCCATGGCTGAGAATAAGCACAAAGAGAAACCACCATTTATTGCACAACACCAATTCCCATGAAACCCTAACTCCTCTTCTTCTCACAACTGATCGACATACACTTATCTTCCGGATCTGACTGAACAAAGACGGACCACTGAGCATCTCCGACTTCCACGTTGTGCGTGTACTTCATGAACACGGAATCACAGCGATCAATTTCGAAGTCGTAGTAGTAGTTGAGCATGTTCCACACTGGCGAATATTGGAAGAGCCAAGGATTTTCGAATCCGTAATAGAGCTTGTAGTCGCACGGCCTTGGATCCTCGATCAGGCTCTGAAATTAGGGAATTGTGACCTTCCTTAGACCTGAAAGACTGACCTGAATTAGCTTGGGTGCGGCATTCAAATCTCCATGGGAAGCACGACGTCTATCTTCGAGCACGAATTGCGCTTCGGTGAGATCCGCACGCTTGATCAGGTCGATGACCTCGGCCACTGAAAACGGGCCGCCAGCGTGGATCCAGGATCTTGAGGACTGAAAATAGGAGTCAACAGAGTTCAGAGAGGTGATAACTTGCCTTGATCTTCCCGCGGAGCGATGAATAGAGGTCCTGGAACGCGGAGATCTCGGTGGAATAGTCAGTGTGGTGGTTGAAGGTTTCATTTGTCCAGTTTACCATGAGGCTATGCAGCGGTTTCGTTTCCAGCATTTTCAGGATCCTCAGGAACGTTTCGGAGAGCTAAAATCGGGCATTAAAGTAAGATTAGAGGCTCTAAAAATCTTACGTGATGTTCCCGAGAGCAAAGATCCACGTCTTCAATCGATTCCGCACAGCTCAGCTCCAGAATCTTGGCAACGTCCTCCATTCGCCTCTCGGAAATCGTCTTCCAGCCTTCTTCATTCCACTCCTTTTCGACGTTCAGTCCTCCCAGCGTCATGTAGAACGGCAGATATCCGTCTTCGTCCAGCTTCTTACCGGCGCGGATCTCTTCCAGCGTCCCGATCTTCCTGCCTTGCTTGCTAATGATGTCCTGGTCTTCGCAGATTTCCACGGTGACGCGGATGAGTTTTCGGCGTCGGATGACCTGGTCGGCGATGTTCTTGAGGCGCTGATTCACCAAACGAAGCTCCAGGAGGTCTTGCTTGTCGAGGTGTTCCGCGACTTGCAGGAGAACCTTGATCGGGAGATCGTTTAGGGACATCCTGGAATCATAGATTGGGTCATGAAATGAGGGAAATCATCAAGGAAACATCGGGGGGTATTCGCGATTCAGTGACTAAATTTAAGCACAGAAAATGCTCCAAAGGAGGTGATCCGAAGTGCCCAAGAACCGCGCAAACAAGCCAAAAGATCGCGCCGCTCTATAACGCCAAAAGACTCATTTTTGGATCTGAACTTAGGCATCAAATTTCCGACTAAAAGTGTAAATTCGCGCAGCCAAATCGGCTTTCCTAAATCGTAGAAAACAAAAACGGAAATTGGGGAACACACGCAAAGCACAAACGCGAAAAATCGTGATGGGACCATCCAACAAATCTGCTCTGTGAAAAGCTCTGAATCTCGAAATCGAGGGCGCGCAATTCGTGGATTCAAGCCACGATTTTGGGCTGGCAACACAGTGAAAGAGCTCCCAAATTCGCATAACCTGGAAGCAACCGATCGGAATTCTTCGTTGCCGGATCACTTCTTCGGTCACGTCCTTGAGGCGCCAGTTGACGAGGCGAAGCTTCCGAAGGTCCTCCAAGTTGAGGAGCTTGAAGACGGGGCTTGAAGACTTCGTCGGGTTGGGAAGAGACTTCAGCGACATCTGAAATGATTCTTAGAACCAGAGATCACGGAGTGAACAGAACAATCGACGGAGATCTGCGCGATTCGAGAGAGCATCCGCTATTTGACCGTCCACCACTGGTTGTCTACGCTCAAGAGGAGACCCGCGTCGTCGTCAAAAGCAGTCGCCAAAAGCCACTCTATCCCAAGTTGTGCGTATTTCATGATGCTCCATCCCAAGTCACAAGAGTCGAAATTAGCCTTTACTACACAATCACCTATCCATAAACTCTCCGAGCCCTTCAATCATCGAAATCGGAGGCCTTAACACAAATACGGCGATTGGGGACGTCCCATTTGACTGCAACAGTAAAGTACCGATCAGTTTTCCCAAAGGAATAAAAGCGCGAGAATTGGATCGGGTGATGCCTATATTCAGGCTCATCTGGGAAGACACCGTAGTAGTTATGGAGGGCTCTTGTCACGGGTTCACGAAAACACGTATTCGCAGTTATACGGATTTTCTCGGAGTTCCTAGAAAGTGGAACCGATTAATCACAGGTTTCTCCGAGAGGATCTTACCTCCACGAGTTCAGCAATAAGGTTGACATCCCCGAGAGCCACGCGGTCGTCCTGGAGCAGCGTGAAGTATGCACAGTCGATGTCGGCGCTCTTGATGAAGCCTATGACTTCTTTTACCGAAAATGGCCCATGAAGCCGAGTGAAGGGGACGTCCTCCAGGAGAGGGCAGTGGAAATTGCTCTGCTTTGGTTGCAGCTTCTTCTTGGAGATCTGTTGAAACACGTATGTGAAATAAGGGACAAATAGGATAAACGAACCTTTCCTCGAAGCGACGAAAAGAGTTTCTGGAACGCGGCGATTTCGACTGAATAGTCGGATTCCCCATCGAAGCCTTCGTGGTTCCAATTGATGTCAAGGGAGGACAAGCGTTTGTCTCCGAGCAGCTCCAGGATCTTGAGGAAGCAAGGAGTAAGCTGAAAATGAAAGATGAAATATTCAGAAAGTGGGAAATTCTTACATGGAGATCGCGGCAGACAAGGGTAATCTTGTGGTCAGATTTCGCGGAATCCAGCTTCAAGATCTTCAAAGCCTCTTCAAAGCGATCGGGAGCCTTGGCGACTTGGCGAGTGTCATGTTTCTTCGAACTTCTTAAGTTGACAACTCGTACTTCTTCGATTGTCAGGAAGAAGGGTAAGAAGCCGTTCTCGTCGAGCGTGTTGTCCCCGCGGACTTCTTCTACAGTTCCCACAAACGTGTCATTCTTGCGGACTTCGATGTCTTGGCCTTCGATCAGCTCCACGGCGACCGGAATCAGCTTGCGGCGGCGAATCACTTCTTCGGTGACATTCTTGAGGCGCCAGTTGATCAGGCGGAGTTCGAGGAGATCTTCAAAGTCCAGAAGCTCGAAGATGGGAAGCAGGACTTCGTTTGGGAGAGAGTCGAGCGACATCTGAAATCAGTCACGGAATCAGAGATCACAAAATCCGGCAATTAGATCATGAAATGCAGGTGCGGAAAAGGTCACTGAATAACGGAAACACACACGAAAGTCGAATGGTCAAAAACGGTCGAAAACTGAGAAATCCGAGAGCGGATTCTGGCTACGGACAAATACGACCATTTATCAAAGAAGTCCCTAAGATCTCTTCTTCTCACAGCTGATGGACATCGATTCGTAACCTTCTTCCAGGCTTGAAAATAGGCCGACGGACCAAATGACTCCTTCCACTTCCACGTCGATAATCCAGTTCATATACTCGGAATCGAATCGATCAATTTCGAACTCGAAGTACTCATAAAGAACGTTCCACAAAGGCGAATATTGGAAGCTCCAAGCGTGCTCAAAACCGTAGTGAAGCTTGTAATAGCACTCACGTGGATCCTTCATCAGATCCTAAAATATCAAATTAAACCTCTATCAGATTTGCAGTACTGACCAAAATTAGCGCTGGCGTGGCGTCGAGATCTCCGATGGAAGCACGAAGTTCATTTTGAAGCGAGAAGTGAGCCTCGGTGATGTCCGCTCGCTTGATAAAGTCGATGATCTCGGCCACTGAAAACGGCCCGCCAACAAAGATTCGAGGCTGTAAATAGGAGTTTGGAGGATCCAAAAAGCAGAAACATACCTTCTTCTTCCCACGGAGCGATGAGAAGAGTTCCTGGAATGCGGCAATCTCGGTGGAGTAGTCGGTATCTTCATCGAAAGCTTCATTTTCCCAGCTCAGAATCAGACTTTTCAGTGACTTCTTCTGGATCAGCTTCAGGACCTTCAGAAAGGCTTCAGATAACTAAAGTCAGATATTAAAGCCAACCCAAATGCGGTGAAAAGCTTACGTGGTGTTCATGGGAGGCGAGATCGACGTCTTCAACGAACTCCGCGGAGCGCATCTCCAGAATTCTGGCGACATCTTTCATTCGGCTCTCGGAAATGGTTTCCCATGCTTCACCAGTTTCGTTCCACTCCTTTTCGATGCTGACTCCGTCCAGAGTCATGTAGAATGGCAGGAATCCGTCCTTGTCGAGCTTCTTGTCGGCTCGGACTTCTTCCGGCGTCCCGATCTTTTGGCCACATCTGCTAACGACGACGTCCTGATCTTCAGATATGGTAACGGAGACGCGAATGAGCTTCCGGCGTCGGATCGATTCTTCGGCGATGTCCTTGAAGTGCTGATTCACCAGGCGAAGATCCAGGAGGTCCTCCCTGTCGAGATGTTCCACGATTTGCAGGAGGACCTCGTTGGGAAGAGCGTTGAGGGACATCCTGGAACAGAAAATGGGGCATAAATTGGTGGACAGAACATGCGCGCAACGTCTACACTTCACGGGCTAAATTCGGGCACGAAAGGAAGAAAAAGAAAGCGCGAAAATAAGCCCAGGAAAAGACTCAAAATTGAACAACTTGGAAATCTCGGGATTATCTTGGGAACGGAGAGATATCGGAAACTTTCATCACCTAGCCGACCACCTCCGTTCTGTTTCTCCCGAATGACAAAGACCTGGCGGTTCGAAATAAGTCACGAAGTAATGAAAACACGTTCGAAGCCTCCCGACACAATGCGGTCCAAACCTGGAAATCCCGGGAGCGGATCCACCCGACCGACCTCTCCTTACCTCTCGGCGGCCCCCGAATGACGGATTCCGCCAGATGACGACCCGCAAAACAATCGTCTGAACTGATTCGTCTGGTTTGTGGGCTGTCTGGGTCTCAATCCCTCGTCCCAATGGCAAACACGATCCTTTATTAAACAACAATAAGTTCCCAAGATTCATCGGAATCTCATCTTATTACAGCTAATAGACATATACTCGCTTAATTCAAGCAAGCTCGACAATATACGGATGCACCATACGGCATTATCCGTTTCCACGTCAATATTGGACTCCATAAACGCCGAATCAAAGCGATCGACTTCGAAGTGAAAGCAGTCGTGAAGAGCGTTCCAGACGGGCGAATACTGGAAATCCCAAGTGTCCTCCCAGCCGTACTTGATCGTGTAGTTGCAGAAACGAGGGTTCTCGATGAGGCTCTGAAATTAAGGTAATATGACTCTATTGTAGTTTTAGGAAACTGACCTCAATTAACTCTGGCGTGGCGTCGAGATCCCCGATAGAAGCACGATGTTCATTTTGGAGCATGAATTCCGCTTGGGAGATTTCAGCACGGTTGATTAAGTCGACGACCTCGGCCACTGAGAACGGTCCGGCGACGTGGATCCTTGAGCGTGGAGACTGGAAATAGGAGTCAACAGAGTTCAGAGGTCCAAACGTACCTTAATTTTACCGCGGAGAGACGAGAAGAGCTCCTGGAAAGCAGAAATCTCGGTGGAATAGTCGACATCTTTGTTGAAGGCTTCATTTTCCCAACTCACAATGAGTCTTTGCAGTGGCTTCGTTTCAAGCATTTTGAGGATCTTGAGAAAGGTTTCGGAGAGCTAAAATCAAATATGAAAGCCAGCCGGCATCAAAAGACTTACGTGATGATCCATGGAACACAAATCGGCCTCATAAAGCGACTGCGAACAGGGCATTTCCAGAATCTTGGCAACATCTTCCATTCGTCGTTCCGAAATGGTCTTCCAACCTTCTTGGGTTCGCTTCACGTCCATCCGAATACCCTTCAGGGTCATGTAGAAGGGCAGGAATCCGTCCTTGTCTAGTTTCTTGTTCGCTCGGACTTCTTCCAGCGTCCCGATCTTCCAGTCACATGTGCTAACGACGACGTCCTGGTCTTCGGAAACGTAAACGCTGACGCGGACAAGTTTCCGGCGTCGGATCGCTTCTTCGGCGATGTCCTTGAAGCGCTCATTCACCAGACGGAGCTCCAGGAGGTCCTTCTTGTCGAGGTGCTTCACGACTTCTAGGAGGACCTCATTGGGGAGAGTGTTGAGGGACATCCTGGAACAGAAAATGGGTCATGAATTGGTGATAGAACATGCGCGCAACGTTTACACTTCACAGGCTGAATTCGGGCACGAAAGGAAGCAAAACGGGGAGCAAAACTAAGCCCAGAAAAGGGTTCCAAAGCGGAAAACCCGTAACATTCCGGAGCCACCAAACCGAGGCATCTCAGGCACCCGAGAGCGGATCCACCTGACCGACCGCTCTTCGCCGTTCTGCGCCCCTCGAATGACCAGACTCGCCAGACGTCGACTCGCAGAACATTCGAGAACAATCGTTGTCACGTGTCCGGCCAACCTTGTCTGGTCTGCCAGCATCGTCCGTCTCAGTCTGGCATCCGCCACAGCCAACGTCACCAAGTGTCTAGGTCAACAAAGAGGCCCGGTCCCACATGGAAAAGTCGAAAACAGCATCGTTTATTAAACAACAACAACCAATCTGACAATTTTTGAACCTTTGGTCCAAGACCCAATCTTCTTCTTCTACTCACTCGAGCACCGGAGCGTCAGAGCCCGTTCGTGCCAGTCCCAATTCAGATCGATTTTCCACGTTTCCTCGTCCTTCTTGACCAGAATCTTCGTCGCCTCGTAGATTTTGTTCCCGTCGAGGACGTACGAGCAGCGCTTGAACCTGTACGTCTTGAAGAGAACGTCCAGCACGGGCTCGATTCCACCCAGATCCGCCTCACGAGGGTAAACTAGCGAGTATTCGCATTCCCGAGGGTTTTCTCTGAAATCCTGAAATTCAGACCTCATAAACACCTCCGAAATCTGGGGAAATCTCACCTCAACAAGCGCCTCAACAGCCCGAGGATACCCAAGACTAGCGCGACCTTCGTGAATCCCAAACCGGCCAGAATTGGCATCGAGGCGAGCGAACAATCCGATCGCGTCGGCAACAGAAAATGGCCCGTGGATTTCGGTGACTGGATTCAGCTGAAATGGGCTTATGAGATCCAGAATTTGGGATTCCAGCTTACCCTCTTTCTGTCAAGTCTGTCGAGGGTATCCAGGAGGCGCGAGAAGAGTTTAGATGGTCGTCTTGGGTCTTCTTTGAAGCACTGAAATCATGCGAAAATAGGGAAATTCGTGGATGCGGTGAACTCACTTGAACGTTCCCG
>KN166891.1:16385-40841 GCA_000757745.1 Steinernema scapterisci | reverse complement strand
GTTCCAGTAGATCCTGACGGACGACAAGGGCCTGTTTTCCAGGAGTTTCATGACCTTGCGGACGCCTGGGGAGAGCTGAAAATGGGAGATTAGATCTGAGACTTGAGGAAAACAGCCTACGTGCAGATCCAAGGTGACGAGGGTGAACTTGTGAAGCGTTTCCGTGGATTCCAATCTCAGGATCTTCGCGGCGTCTCTGACGCGGTTCTCCGGAAGCGCTTTGAACCCATCCTCGAACTGCCCGGAACCGTCGGTCGCGCGGTTCCAGCACCCAACGCGGAGTTCCACGATGGTCAGGAACCGGGGAAGGTAGCCGAGCTTGTCCATCTTCGAGGTGTTGCCGCGGAACTTCGTCACGGGTCCGATCTTCGTTTTTCCTTTGAACAGGATATCTTCTTCTTCGCGAAGTTCCACGCTGACTTCGACGAGTTTTCGCCGTCGGATCGATTCTTCGGCGATTTCTTTGAAACGGCGATTGATGAGGCGGAGTTCGAGGAGGTCTTCTAGGCCGAGATGCCCCACGACTTGGAGCAGGGTTGCGTCCCGGATCTTGTTGATATTTGCCATCCTGAAATTGGGAAAAATCGAGGATGAGAGAAGCTAAAAGCACGTTTGGAAACCACGCAGAACATTTTCACGCAAATCCAGAACACCGAAAATCCCGAAACTGAGCGACGCTCCGCTCTGAAATCTCGAAATCGCGCAAATGCAACCAAACACCAAAACAGAAGAACTCCGCTCAGGACCACTCTGAAATAGAATACGCTCTGTTCAATTGAATCCAAGCGAGGAATTGAGCCGGGTTGAGAAATCTTGACCCAGCTGGGAAACGCAGGAATGGCGCCGGCCACTCTGAGGACGTCGGACTTCAACTTCAGCAATCCGATCTTTGGGCACCAGGAGACGTCGGAAAGGTGTCCGAATGTCAGAATCCAAAAATCGATCCGAAAGGATCATTTATTAAACAACAATAATTGCCCAAACCTTCCTAAGGCATCTTCTTCTCACAGCTGATAGTCATCGACTCGTAAAAGACATCCAGATTCGAAAAGATGCAGATGGTCCACATGGTTCCATCATCCGCTTCCACGTCGAACGTGCACTCCATAAACATGGATTCGAAAGGATCGATTTCGAAGTGGAAGTAGTGGTGAAGAACGTTCCACACGGGCGAATATTGGAAGTACCCAGCGCCCTCGAAACCGTAGTGCAGCTTGTAGTTGCACTCTCGTGGATCCGCCATCAGTTCCTGAAATATGCGAAATAGATCTCTTTCAGACTGGCAGCAGAACTGACCCCAATTAGCCTTGGAGTGGCATTGAGATCTCCGATGGAAGCACGAAGTTCATCTTGGAGCGTGAATTCTAGCTCCGGGAGCTCGGCTCGATTGATGAAGTCGATAACCTCGGCTACTGAAAACGGCCCGTTGACAAGGCATTGCGAGCGTGCAGACTGAATATAGGAATGAACAGAGCTCAGGAATCTTGATTTTACCTTGAATTTCCCGCGGAGCGATGAGAAGAGTGTCCGGAACGCGGAGATCTCGGTGGAATAGTCGGCTTCTTTGTTGAAAGCTTCATTTTCCCAGTCCACCACAAGACGTTGCAACGGCTTCGTTTCGAGCATTTTCAGGATCTTCAGGAAGGTTTGGGAGAACTAAAATCAGATCTTAGATTCAGCGAAAAAGCGAAAAAACTTACGTGATGACCGTTGAAGCAAAGGTTGATCTCTTCGATGGACTCCGCGCAGCGCATCTCCAGAATCTTGGCGACATCGTCCATTCGTCCTTCGGAAATCGTCTTCCAAGCTGCCCTCGTCATACTTTGCGCCCCGATCCACTTCTTTTCGACGCTCAGTCCTCCCAGCGTCATGTAGAACGGCAGGTATCCATCCTTGTCGAGCTTCTTGCCAGCGCGGATCTCTTCCAGCGTCCCGATCTTCCTGCCTTGCTTGCTGATGAAGTCCTGGTCTTCGCAGATCTCGACGGTGACGCGGATGAGGTTTCGACGGCGAATTGCTTCTTCCGCGAGGTTCTTGAAACGCCAATTGACTAGGCGGAGCTCCAGGAGGTCCTTCTTGTCGAGGTGCTCCACGACTTGGAGGAGAACCTCGTTGGGAAGATCGTTGAGGGACATCCTGAAACAAAATATCAAAGGTTACGGATTGAGAAATCATGCGCATGATACAACACGACACGATCGAAATCTGTGGTAACGGGATGGGTCGCGAAACCCGAAGCGTTCAGGAGCCACCAAACCGAGACATCTCAGGCAGCCGAGAGCGGATCTTCCCAACCGACCGCTCCTCACTGCTCAGCGTCCCCCGAATGACGAAATGTGCCAGACGTCGACCCGCAGAACATTCGAGAACAATCGCCGTGACGTGTCCGTCCAACCTTGTCTGGTCTACCGGCATCCTCCGTCTCAGTCTCGCATCCGCCACAGTCATCGAGCTGGAGCCTTGTGCGACGACGATGAGGCCTAGAACCAGCCATCCCAATTTTCTCAAAGTACGTTTATTGAGCAACAATAACAACAAATTTCAAAATATTTCTAATCCGAATCGTCTTCGGAACTCAAATCCTCAGATTCGCCATCGATGCTGTTGTCGGACTCAAGCTCATAGTCCGATTCTTGATCGTGGTAGCATTCAATGGTGAATGTGCCATCCGTAAGATTCCAGACCACGTTGAGTTCCCAGTACCCGCGGTCCGTCTCCCACTTGATCGTTCTCTTCTCGGCAGATGAAGACCAAAATCCGTCGGAAACTACACCCTCGACCAAGCCAAGTTTCTCCTGCAGATGCTTCTTGAGGGGCCGGTATTTAGCCATTGAAGCGGCACTTGGAGGTCGAGAAAGGAAGACCGAATTGTCGTAAATCGCACCAGGAAAGAGCACCCAAAACTCGCAATGGCGAGGATTCTTTTTGAGCTCCTGAAGTGAGCAGCATGAAAGTTGAACTAGTTTGCCAAAAACTCACCTCAACGAGCTCCGAAATTCTGTCCCAGTCTCCAAGAACAAAGCGATCCTCGTGCTGCAGCCGGAAATACATGTCCTTGGTACTGCAGCGCCTGCAGAATCCAGCAACTTCAGCTACTGAGAATGGACCAGAGACGTTGAAACCTTTGAGACCCTAAAGTTGCAGTGAATTTTCAAATTTCCGGCGATCAACCTTACATTCTTTTCGCGGAGAGCCGTGAACAGCTCTTGGAACGCTGCAACCTCGGTTGAAAAGTCCATTTCTTCATGGAAGCGCTCATTCTCCCAGTCCACATTAAGGCCTGTCAGCGGCTTCGTTCTGAGGAGCTCCAAGCACTTCAGAAAGTTCTCTGACAGCTAAAAAGGAGAGCTAGAACAGGATTTCGAAAAGGACAACTTACGTGAATGTCATGACAATTAAGAGAAACCGATTGGAGGAATCTCGTCGATCGCAAATTCAAGATCTTGATGGCGTCCGCCATGCGATTTTCGGAGAGGGCGTCGCATTTCAATCCCTTGATAGTCAGGTAGAATGGGAGATATCCGGCCTCGTCCAGTATCTTCTCGTTGCCGCGCAGTTCTTCCGCAGTGCCTATACTAGGGGCATCGAAGTGGCCGTTACGGTAAAAGACGGCGTCACGGTCTTCAGACATTTTCACGGTAACGGGAAGAAGCTGGCGCTTGCGGATGGATTCCTCTGCGATGGCCTTGAATCGGTGATTCACGAGCCGGAGTTCCAAGAGCTCGTTCTTGTCGAGATACTCCGCGACCTCGAGCAGGACCTCGTTGGGGAGGTCGTTCAGGTATCCCATTCTGAAATTGAAAAAAACTGGGATGAAAGTCAGATTTACAAGCCACGCAAGTCAATTTCACGGAATTCCTGGAACCACGCACACTGGGAAACTCGAAAACTTGCGGTCAAAGGTGGCCTAAAAGTCAACGAACGCAACGAAATTCAAAACATCGGAATTCCGCTCGGGACCACTATGAAGTTTCATTCGTTCTGTTCAAACGAGGATCTCAGGCAGATTCAGTAGATTAGGGGAGTCGGGAACCGCCGCACTGACGGCTGACGAAGACCTTAACGCCGAAGGCATGTGTGATTGAGGAGCACGAGAGATCCTTGATTCAGCCTGCTCCTAATTGCTCGTCTTCTGGTCCCAGCATGGACTTCCGGTAGAGAGCAGGAACTTGTTCGACGACGACGAGGCACCGTAAAATCTTGAGGCCCTGTAAGCCCTGTCGGTCAGGCTGTCGCGGTCGACCACCGATATAAGTCCATACTCCACTGAAAATAGAAGATATGGCGATCAACGCCTAGAACCAACGAACCTAGAACCAACGTTTCTCAAACCACGTTTATTGAACAACAGAAACAACAATCTATGATTACAGTATTCTCATTCGCGCTATTGCTCCTGTTGCCGGTCCGTGTAGCACTCAATAGAGATATCGATATTGTTATCCGGGTCGGAACCTCGATCCGAAAGGTACCAAATGATACTGATTTGCCAGTTTTCGCGGTTCATTTTCCATTCGATCGTGCTCTGCTCAAACCTCACAACCGTCCTCCAAAAAAATGCGTCCTCCACCATATCATGTTCCTCCCGCAGACGGTCCAGGAAGGGCTGGACTTTGCTATCTGTAATGCCATCAGGCAAGAGGATCCTGCAATAGCTCACGCGAGGATTCTTTTTAAGCTCCTTAAATGCTTGAAGTGAAAGTCAAACCAGTTCACTTAGAACTCACCTTAACGAACCCCGAAATCTTGTTCAAATCGCCGAGAAGAATGCGCTTTTCATGTTGGAGCTCAAAAAACACTTCATGGATAGCGGAACGGCTGATCAGGTCAACCGCTTCGGCGACTGAGAATGGACCCTCAACGCCAATCCACTTGGAATCGCTCGAATTTCCAACCATCTGCCCTACTTTCATCTCGTGAAGAGTCGAAAACAGCCCTTGGAATGCTTCAAATTCAGTCGAAAAGTCCATTTCTTCCGTAAATCGCTCATTCTTCCAGCCCAAATTAAGACGCAGCAGCGGCTTCGATTTGAGGAGGTCCAGGCACTTTAAGAAGTTCTCGGAAAGCTGGAACGAGGTATTAAGACTGATATTAAGTACCGCACGCTTACGTGAAGATCACCAGAGGACAGAGATACTTCTTTAAGAAATCTCGTCGACGGCAGTTTCAACATCTCGACGACTTCACCCATGCGGCTGTCAGAGAGGACCTCCGGGTTGCCAGTTTCAAGGTCCCCAGCGGATCTCTTCGATGGTCAGATAGAATGGCAGGTAGTCCGCCTCGTCGAGACTCTCGTCCCGGCGCACCTCTTCCGCGGTGCCGATGCGGGTTCTCTTGTAGAAAATGTCGTCGCGGTCTTCCTGCATTTCCACGGTGACGGGAAGCAGTCGGCGCTGGCGGAGAGATTCTTCAGCGAGGTCCTTGAATCGCCAGTTGACGAGGCGGAGCTTCAGAAGCTCGTTCTTGTCGAGATAGCTCACGACTTGGAGGAGGACCTCGTTGGGGAGGTCGTTGAGATTTCGCATCCTGAAATTCATGAACAAATCGTGAATTGGAGGGAAGCAAAAAACGCGAAGATATGGGAAAACACATTCGCCAACTCGCGGTTAATTCACGGTAACTTCCAGCACTTATACACGCCACGAAACCTGAAACACAAAACTGTACCACCACGTCTTTCGCCATCCCTAAGCAAGCAGATCTGAACCCTCTGAGGAAACTCCAAATCCAACGAACGCAACCGACAAGCCCTTCTAATTTCGAAACAAACAGCGGCGGAATTCCCTTCAGGACCAGTTCGAAATTGAATACCATCTACTCATCGGCTTCTGCGTACCTGCACAAGGCTGCAGGGCACCGCAAATAACTTATCCTAATCTTACCGGTCCCCAGCACGTCACCATGATTGGAAGTAGTCGGCAACGGCCTTTTACCGGGTCCACCAGGCTCAAAGAGGTCGTCCAGATCGAGATACTTCCTTCGGGAAGTCTTATATATTTCCCATTGGCTGAGGTTCTAGTACGGATTCGATGGATCCTAGAGAGTTGAACGAAGCTGCACAAGCAGAATTTATTGAACCATAACAAAATTTAAAACAGTCCTAATCGTCTTCTTCCTCGGATCCGTCGCTCTCGAGCCACCCGATACGAGCACCATGCTCGTAGCACGCAAGGTTGAAACGCTTGGAAATCACGTGATTCCAATGAATCTGGATTCTCCAGCGTTTCTGGTTCGTCTTCCACCTGAACGTTCTTCTCGCGACGACGTAGAAATAGTGCAAACTGCAGATCGCAAGCAAATAGTCCATGAGAGGCTGAACGTTGTAACTCGAAAGCTCGCGGGGAAAATGCAAACAGCACCGAAATTGGCGAGGACTCTTTTTAAGTTCCTGTAAAGTTAACTTCAAAAGCTGGTCAAACGCTAAAGGATGTACCTCAATAAAGTTCGGGATTGCGTCGAAATCTCCGAGTAAAGAGCGATCCAAGTGTTTGAGTCGAAATTCCGCTGTTTTCATATTGCAACGGCCGAAGAAATCCATCACTTCGGCGACTGAGAAAGGACCAGACACCCAGACCGAAGGGATCACAGCCTAAACATTAACTAATGGATTTGCACGGCCACACGAAAACGGACTCACGTTTATGCGGAGGCCTGAAAACAGCTCTTGGAATGCTTCGATCTCGGCCGAGAAGTCCATTTCTTCATGAATTCTCTCGTTTTCCCAGTGAACTTTGAGGCTTGACAGTGGTTTCGTTCCCAGCAGCCTCAGGAACTTGAGGAAGTTCTCGCCAAGCTGAAGAGTAAAGCTAGAGGTGAAATGGAAGATTGCGCACTTACGTGAATTTCTCGAGAGCCGATGGAAACCACTTCCAGGAACCTCGCCGACGGCAGTTTCAAGATCTCGACCACGTCGCCCAGTCGGTTGTCGGAGATGGCTTTCTGGCCACGGACGACAGATTCCACGATGTCATTAATACGGAATTCTTCAATGGTCAGGTAGAAAGGCAAATATCCAGCTTCGTCCAACATATTCTCGTTTCCGCGCACCTCTTCCGCGGTGCCGATGTGCGTTCTCTTGTAGAAGATGTCGTCGTGGTCTTCCAGGACTTCCACGGTGACGGGAAGCAGTCGGCGTTGGCGGATGGACTCTTCGGCAATGTCCTTGAATCGCCAGTTGACAAGGCGAAGCTCCAGGAGGTCTCGCTTGCCGAGATGGCTCACGACTTCCAGGAGGACCTCGTTCGGAAGGTTGTTGAGATTTCGCATCCTGAAAGTCACAACTAAACCTTAATTCAGATGGCTAGAAGCACGCTTGCACGGAATTCCATTATGTACAGAACACCTAAACACAACTCTGGACAGCGTCTTATTTATCGAGCTTATCGATAAGCTCAAATTGAAGATCTCTAAAAGCATTCTGGATGAGTCCACTTAGGAACCCTTATATTGAATAATGGAAAGTACGTCCGCAAACCGCTACTGATGAATTCACGTCGAAATGGAACCACGCACGCAATGAAACCTGAAGCACAAGTATGCAACGTCACTTCTGTCACCATCTCAAAGCAAAGCCGATCTGACCGCTCGCTCGGAGGACTCCAAATTCAACAAACGCAATCGACTCCTTCAAATTTCAAAACAAGCAACGTGATTCCCTTCAGGACCAGCTCGAAATAGAATACCCTCTATTCAAACGTCCGTTTTCGTACCTGCACAAGGCTCTTAGGCTCAACTAGGCCAGGTGAAATTCATCAAAACCAACGGTCAGAACTGATTTGAGCTAGGTTCAGTTCCAGCCGTTCCACGCCAAACAGTCCTCAACGACTCGTACCGTGAACAACGAGAGCATAGATACACTAAATCAGATTTCTTAACGGTCTAAACGACCAAACGCACATTTCCGAAACAACATTCCCGGTTCTTTTTCCACTTGATCGTCGGCATGCCTGCACAAGGTTCGTGCCATAGAGAACAAGAATCACCCAATCGACCTTTTCTGGCTAGCAATCCACAGCCTTCAAGCCCTATTCAAAGTTTGAATGAGGCCTGGAGGTCAGTTGAAGGTTTGAGTGAGCCCTAGATAGTGGCAGTTCTGGCAGAACCATCAAAGAGGATGATTAGGAATGTTTGGGATTTGGTGTGGCTTAATGAATATTGTTGGAGAAGTTTAGGGTTTGAATTTCGAAACCTTTTCGTGTTTTCGTCACACCGTTCGTGCGTTTCGAAGGTGGTAGGCTGCTCTGCGAGCGCGTTTCTGAGATGATCGTGGTTGATTCAGTGCCCTTGACGAGTTTCCTATTTCTCCGAACGAGAGTCGTGCTCGAGGTCGTGGGGTACTTGGACAAGAAGGATCTCCTGGAACTGCGCCTTGTGAATCCATCCGCAAGTACAGGCTCCTTCGCGTCACCGTGGAGCTGTATGAAGACCGCGACGTCATCTACTACACGGACACCCGGGTTGGCACCGCAGAAAAAGTTAGCGGCAACGAAAGGTGGCTCGACGAAGCCGGATACCTGCCGGGCTATTTGACTATTTCTGGAATCTATACTGGCCACTATGACGTCCGCGTCGATCAATGGAACATCTTCTCCGACATCCGCATGGGTGACACCGTCGAGATCTTGAAACTCAGATCTGATCTACGAGATTCGTCAATTTGGCTTCTCTCGCCTCTGAGGATATGCACGTGAGCTTATTACATTTGAATTTACTTCTATACCCTTCTTTTTAGCTCTCTGAGAACTTTCTAAAGTGCCGGCAACTTCTCAAATCGAAGCCGCTGCCAGTCCTTGATGTGTACTGGTTCTTGAGTTGGGAATGAAACACAGCTGATATTGTCTTACGGTAGTAACAGGTAAGATATTTCCACTTGGTCCCAGCACGATGCTCGCTTAATTGCGTTTTTGAGTTTTGCGCTTCGTATCCGTGAATCCACGGCCAAACCATGATCTTCCGGCTTTCCCAACGTTGCGCCAGCCTTCTGCGCCCCGTCAGCACCCGTGTTTCAGTCGCCGGATTCTGCTCCACGTCTTCTGATCCCAGCGGAGCTTCGTGAGTTCACAATTTTGCGTGTTTCGTTCTTATTTTCCGAGTTTCAGGTCCCCGAAGAATGAACGAGTCAAGCCAGAAGCCGCTTCGCCAAACTCTGATGCCCCGAAGCCGTATTCGAGGAAGATAGCGATCCAGGAATGCAAGAAGCACCCAAGGCCTGTATTCGAGTTCAAGAGGGTGAGTTTTTGCGATTGTTTGGGTTGGATTTTAGGGATTTTGGCGATGGATTTGTGGCCGGGGCTGGGGCTAAGGAAACCGAAGCTGAAGCTGAAGCGTGAAGCTAGGCAGGAAGAATGACGCCAGAATTGGGGCGGAAATGAGCCGAAATGAGACTGGCTTCCGTCTGATCGTTGGGCATTCCTGAAAGCATGTCTTCGAGACTGAAATCGCCGCTGTCTGGAAGCTGCTTTACTGCCACAGCCTCGATAGTCTGTTTGTGGCCGATTTCCTCTGTCTGTTCGGCTTCAGACAACGCTTGTCTAGACGGACATTGTCTTCCTCACGGAATCCATTTCTGGCTTCACTTTTTGAGCAGACTGGTCGGTTGTTCGCCAGGGGCTCCACGCGGATCCATGCCGTCTTCTTGCGCCCAATGCGCTCTCAGCATCTCATTCTTGGCTGATCCAGATGAGGCCTACCCTAGCCAGAACCCTGACTGTGTTCCTCAAGTTTTGGGGCCTTGTTTAACTAGCTTTATTTCAGGCGATGCTCCCAGAAATGCGCGAAGCGCTGGAAAACAAGAAGCGTCAACCTGGCGAAGGTCCGATCCTCCTCATGCTCCTCTCCTCCCCGGAAGCGACGGCTATGATCGGCGAAATCATCCAAGCCTTCTGCGACGAATCAAATCTCTCCATGGTCTCCGTCTTCGACAAAACCTCGCTTGAAAAGGACCTGAAAGAAGGCGCCGACATCGTCATTGGAACGCCGGACTTCCTCCTGGATTCGCTGAAGAAGAACTCCGTCCTCCGAAGCTGCTCTTACCTGGTCTTCGATGGAGTCGACAAGATGATCGAGAACGCGTTTGAGCACGAAATCCGGGAGATCGCGGCCAAGGTGAACGCCAGTGGCCGGACGCTGATGTTCTCGGAACAGTGGTCCCAGGAAGCTCGGGCGCTGGCGGCCGATCTCCAGAAGGCCGCGACGGCGAAGAATGAAGCTCAATATCAATGATTCTCGCTTTGTAATTGTTAGGAATCTTGTTGTTACGGAGATAAACTTGGAAAATCAGGTTGTTATTGGAAGGGAGCTGGCGATAACTGATGCTCGGAACTCTCGAGCATCACTTCGCCCTATATAAGGATATGCGAGTCCCGTTTCCAACACACTCGTTTCTAGAACAACTCGCCATGTCCACCGCATCGCTTCTGCAGACTATCGAGACCAATGCCCAGACCAATCCCGAAGCCGAATCCGAGCGGAAGCAAGCCCTCAAGGAGGTTGAAGTGATCTTTTCCCAGTGGATTCGCCGCCTCAGCCGTAAGAAGAATGTCGGAATCCCCTCTGGTACCGGCATGGGACGTCTTCTTCCCTGTGGATCAGTTAAACTAGGAGTCATGGACGCCGCCTCCGACATCGACTGCCTTTGTGTGGCCCCAAGCTTCGCCACCAGGGAGGAGTTCTTCGCCTCCTTCGCCCAGGATCTCAAGAGGTGCCGGAACGTGACTTCGGTTACGGTAATCGCCGAGGCTTTCGTCCCGGTGATCAAATTGAGGTATCTTCAGTTTGAGATGGACATCCTGTTCGTCCAGCTCCACGTGGAGACGCTGCCGGAGAATCTAGAAGAAGCCCTCCTGGACGACGCGATCCTGACTGATCTCCCCCTCAAATGCGTCAGGTCCGTAAACGCGTTTAGGATCGCCGGCCAGATCTTGAAATTTGTCCCCGATCAGGACAAGTTTAGGACGACTCTTAAAGCCGTCAAGCTTTGGGCCAAAAGCCGTGGAATCTATTCCAATATCCACGGCTACTTAGGCGGAATCTCGTGGACAATCCTAACGGCCAAAACCTGTCAGATGTACCCGAAAGCCGAGCCTCCTCAGCTCTTGGAAAGGCTGTTCAACCTCGTCTTCAACTGGAACTGGCCCGACCCCATCGTGCTCAGTGAGGAGAAGCCCACAAACTTCCAGCCTCACCTAGAGAAATGCGCCTGGAACCCGCGTACGAATCCTCAGGATCGTCTTCAGCTGATGCCGATCCTCACGCCGACGTACCCAAGACAGAATTCGGCGTTCAACGTGGCGCCCTATACCCAGATTGTGATCCTGGAGAAGTGTCGGCAGGCTCTGGAGATTATGGAAGAGATCCAGGACGGTAAGATGGGCTGGGATAAGCTTCTAGAAGAAGTCGACTTCTTCGACCAATTCGCCCATTTTATCTCGATCCAGTGCAGCGCCAGGACCCGGGACGAGCATAACGCTTTCTCGAACCTGGCCGAGTCCAAGCTCCGGGTTCTTATGGCCTCCCTATTCGGCTCTGGCCAGCTGAAATACTTTCACGCAAATCCGAAGAAGTTCAAGAATGGCCGGTTTGGCCACTACTGGTTCATCGGATTCAGGCCTTGTGGACCCGCCTTCAAACTGGACCAGGAACTCGCCAGTTTTGAGCGAGATGTCATCGATTCGGCTCAAAAGCTTCCAAATTTCAACGTTTTCATGAAGCTAGAGTGTAGTTCAGTGCCTCGAAGAGAGATTGCAGGTCTTCTTAAGGACGAATCCGAGCCTAAGAAGGACATCCAGATGAGTCCCACAAAGCCCAGGCCGGCTAGGAATGAGCCTCGGCCGGCTGTAACTGAGCGCAAACCAATCCACTTAAGGCTGAGTCGACCAGACCCAGTAACCGGCCTTTCCGCGACCTTGGAAAAGATGAACCTAAGGCCTTTAAAGACCTCAAATGGACCAACCTGGAATCGACGTCCTCGAACGGATAGCGACAGGACTGTCAGCTCCAGGAGCTCCGAAGACGGTGAGCTTAAGCCTAAGATGAGGCAACCTGAAATCGCCGAGAATGGAGGCAAGGGCCCGAGGAGTCGTCATCGTGTAAACCCCACTCGTGCCTTCTAAAACTTGAATAAAACCGTTTTCCAAATTTCCAAATTTATTAATACCTTCCGATCCACAAATTCCAACATCACACGCCACTCTCGTAACCGTCGTCGTCTTCGCTCCCGGCATCTTCTTCGTCGTCTTCATCGTTTCCGGAATTCTCGTCGTCTTCGGCTTCGTTCTCGGCATTTCGCTCTTCTCCATCTTCGCCTTCTTGAGAATCGCACCACTTTATGAACATCCAGGTTTTGAACACACTGAAGGCGAGTTGAAAGGCCAGGGCGTAGGTCATCATCGTGGGGTCTTCGATGTAGTACTTCACGATGTAGTTGTAGATCTGGTAGAGGACTATCACGGCGATCACGGTTTCGCTTTTGACCATCGTTAATGGGGGATCTGGAAAGAGAGGAATGGTTACAAGCCATAAACGACCGAAAACGCCCGAATTCGAGGCATATAAAGCCCTACAAGGGGTCAAACGGAAGCGCAAAGCGGGGTTTGGAAATGCGCAAATACGGGCACAGAGGATCCGCGGAATTCAGCAAGCAGAAAATGCCAATTCGGGAATCAAAATGAAGCCCAACGGACACCGTCTTGTAGGCGCGGAGAACACGGAAACGTCCCTCAGGTGCGGCTCAACGTGCAGCCTCAGAGTGGGCTGGAAACTGAGCAAAAAAAACAGACGCGAAATTCGTGTATTTTTTGTGCCAAAACGAGACCAGGAAACGCGCAAAAATGACCTCAACAGGCCAGATCAAGGCCAACGGACCGACCTACAAACCGCGATTCCAATCAAGAAGCAACACTGAAGCCAAGAAGCCAACGAACAGGCGCTGAAATTTGCAAAATTCACTGCTCCTTCTAGTGAAATTCTACGGTTCGGTCGCGCCTTGAATCCTCACCAACGAAACGATCTTATGAGTCTTCTTGAAGAGCCCAAATTGAGGCTAAATTAAGGGATTTGAGCCGACTCAAGAAGCTGGTTCTAAGCACGGTTTTGAGCCCGTTCCAAGCTCCCGACGAAGCCAACAATGACGCGTTCACGCCGCTAGTTTTCGCACTTTTGGATCTCCATTTCTATATGCTCGACCTCGTTCAAAATCCCGATTTTATCCCAATCCTCACCTTGATGACGTCGTCCACTGAAGCCCCGTTCTGCCGGATCTGCTACGGGGATTCATCCCGAGAAGCTCTCCGGTTTCCGTGTCTCTGCAAAGGCTCCTTACTACATGTCCACGGCAGCTGCCAGCGGCGTTGGATGGACAGTCGAGGCATGTCCAGCTGTGAAACGTGTCGTCACAAAATCATCTTCAACGGACGAAGCCTAAAGAACCTGAGACTGTGCCGGATCTGTTCCAAGACCGACGAAGCCCTAAATCAGCTCTACATCGTTTGCAACTGCGTGGGTCCGCTGGATTCGAAGAGATTCGTTCATAGCGGCTGTCTTCTGGAAGAAATCCACAGGCAGCAGAAGGCTACGTGCCAGAGATGCGGGTGGAATTTGCCGGTAAGAGAGCTCGAAAGCTCATCCATCTTTAGGTACGTAACTATCGTGCCACTGGTGCTCAGCGTCATATTCTTCGGGATCACCAAAAACCTATTTTCTTCCGATTTCTTCTTCGCTTTTCTGTTAATTCTATTCCTGGCTGGATTCGCTGAAGCCATCGCTTCGATGATCTGGAAGTTTCATGCCAAGAAACGGTGAGCTAAATGCCTCAAAATCATGAAACTTGGATCTTTGGTTTCAGGTTCGGGATCGATGCCAAAGAGCTCCAAATCCGTTCTTCGAAACTCGAAAGTCCGGTCGAATCGCAGATGACTAGAGCCTCGGAAAGTCGCTAAGAAATCCAGGAAAATCTTGTCAAATTTGTCAGTTTTAAGACCAGAATAAAGGCTTCTTAAAACAGCCTCTGGGGCTAAGGCTTCACCCGAACTCGAATCCTGTAAGTTTATATCAACATCTGCATCAAATTTCCAACAATCAACAACTAAAATCATCCAACAACAACCTAATCTTGCTTCTACACACCCCTTAAAGCGTACATCTGAGGCGCGTTACCATCTTCCGGACACCGTTCTTCTGGGCTTGAACTGCCTGTAGTCCCTGTTCCACGAGTTTCCGCCGTTGTTCTGCCTCCACGAGCTGCCGCCGTTAAAGTTCTTCGGCTTGAACTTGCTCTTCTGGGCAGCGAAAGCCAAGTCGCGGAGTTCTTCTGGGATTTCCTGGTTCGCCTCTTCCATGACCTTGACGAGGTCTCCGGCTCTGGGACTGTCTTCGGCGGTCAAGAACGTGATCGAAGTTCCCTGGAAGAAAACCATTTTTGGGATGTTTAGATAGATTGAGGTACCTTGTTATCACGTCGTCCAGTTCTTCCGATCCGGTGAATGTAGTCCTCGAAATTCTTGGGGAAATCGTAGTTGATGACGTACTGGATTCCGTCCACGTCGAGGCCACGAGCGACGACGTTAGTGGCGATCAGAACTGACGTTCTGCCGTTCTTGAAATCTGGAAAATGGGTCTATATACGGCGTAAAATAGGGCAAATTTACCTCTGAGGACCCAATCACGTTCGCTCTGGCTCTTGTCACCGTGGATAGCCAAAGCTGGGACGCTCTCATGGCGCAAGCGGCGCGTCAAAAAGTCGGCTTGGCTCTTTGTTTCCGTGAAGATCAGGGTTTTGGGGTTACCCTGAAAGATATCTTAGAATCGAAAAAGATTGACGGGAATCTTACCTCCTTGGCGATCTCCTTGGACAGCGCAATGAGCTTAGGAAGCTTCGACTGTGGTTCCATAACTTCGACCTTCTGGGTGATGTTGTGATTAGCGGCCAATTCCAAAGATCCGACGTTCAAGAACGCGGCGTTCTCCTGGAAGTCGGAGGCCAACGCGCGGACTTCTTTAGGCCAGGTCGCAGAGAACATCATGGTTTGACGTCCAGGACGGATCTGGGAGATGATCTGGCGGATCTGAGGCTCGAATCCCATATCCAGCATGCGATCGGCCTCGTCCAAAACGAGGTAGGTGCATCTGCGGAGATTCGTCACGCCGGAGGTCAAGAAATCGTTCAGGCGACCCGGAGTGGCAATGACGATGTCGACGCCTCTTTCCAGCTTCTGCGATTGGGGATTGCGGTTCGCTCCGCCGAAGACGCAGGCAACGGAGAGACCCATGTCGTAGCAGAACTCGCGAGCCACGGCTTCGACCTGTTGGGCGAGTTCTCGGGTTGGCAGGAGGACAACGACGCTGGGACCTTCACGGGGTTGGCGCTTCTGTTGCTTCAGGGTGTGCACAATGGCCGGGAGGATAAACTAAAGTTAAGGTATTAGAATCAGTATTCAGACAGTCTCAACTTACCCCAAGAGTCTTTCCAGATCCGGTCTTCGCCACAGAGATAATGTCTTGGCCACTCATGGCGATGGGCCAGGAAATGCTCTGGATCACTGACGGCTTCTCGTAAGCCTTTTCGAGCCTCTTCTCGATCTTCTCAGGGAATCCAACTTCGCTGAACTGGAACACCGGACGCGGGATATTGTTTCCCTTCAGCGTGACTTGGTTTTCCATAATCCAGTTGTCGATTTCGTCCTGCGTTCGGTTCTTCACGGTGTCTTGTTCCACGTAGAAGTTCTTCTCGACCGTCGCCAGCTGCTCCTGTTTCCAGTCGATGCGCTCGGGTTCTGCGGATCCATAGGCCCGGGTGAATCGTTTCTGGCCCGGGGCTGCAGCGTCGAAGCCGCCGGTGTAGCCACGGAAACCGCCGCGGTTGAACGTCGGTCGTCTTCTTTCGCTGAAATTAGGAGAATTAGGATGGGATTCTAGACATAGACGTCTGTTTTGAGTCTGACAAAATCGCACATGAAGACCATGATGAACAACCGGCTTTCGGAAAAGTCTCGTTGAAATGACAATTTTGGACAACCGATTTCAGACTATAAAGTGCAAAAATGAGAAACATGCAGACATGTTTCCCGACGTCTGAACTGTCCTATTCCTTGTCTCAAAATCGAATCAGACGTCTGCTCATCATCCAGACATTTCTAGACTGATTTTCCGAGCCTAAACGTCTGGATTCAGACGTCTGAAGCGATCGAGTCATATTTGTGTCGGAAATCGGTGAGTCTCAAAATTTTGCATCAGAAACTCGGAATTCAGACGTCTGGATTCAGACCAGACGTCTGTGAAATTCAGATGTCTGACTCCAATCAGACGTCTGAAATCCGATCTAATCCGTCTTGTCCACGATTCACATTGATTCCGACCGATTTCCTGTCTCATTCGAGCAAAAATGACGTCTTCAGAGAGCAACTTTTCAAAGAGCCAATAAAAGCCGATTTCAGACACACAATTTCAGACTTCAATCTCCCCACGTTCAGACACAAATGAGACTTGACCGCTTCTTCAAAAATATCGTTCCAAAATGAAAAAATCGAACTCCACGTATTTTGTGCAGATCTAGACATCATGTCCCAGATAGTAAAAGTCGCCCACGTCTGAAAGTTCTCCTATCCGCATTTCAACCCGACAATCCCCAAAACTCAACTTACAAAGTCTCCTCATGAGCGACTCTTCGCTGTTGACGCTGATGCTGGTGATAGAGCGTCTTCTGGTCTCCCAGCGGCCGGAATCCAACATCGGAGCAGAAGTTGCTGGAACTGGCGACTCCGACGGCGATGCGGCTTCGGAGTTGTTGGACAAGGCCACAGCAATGACGGGAAATCTTCAACATCTGTGGGTTGTCGGTGGATCCTCTGGAGTCAGAAGATCTGAAATGATGCAACAGAGTTAGGAACGTCGTGGGTGGTCGAATAGATCGCGCTGGGAGATGATGGGGAGGTGGGAGAGCTCGCGTGTTCGGGGATGGGCACGTTATCCACACGGCTAGATCCTAAAACTGGATGAATGAAACCGAAAACAGCTGGAAACACATAATACGAAATCGGCCTAACAAGTACCGTAATCCGGCCACAGTTAGCAAGTATTGACGCGCTGGGACCATACCCAAGGGCTGTCACTGGACACCAACTCTGAAACAACGTTTATTGGACCATATCAGCTTCTAGAACATCTCAAAAAGTGGAACTAAACGATCTCATAGGTATATTCCATGTCCTCGAGATACTCGACCAAGTCGCTCTCGGAAGGATCAGCAGAATCGCAACTGATCGTTAGAAGCGAATGGCCGAAGCCAACCGAGATCCTCCACTCGTGGTCTTCGGTTTCGATCTCGCAGCCACGTTCGAAGAAACTCTGGGAAGCCCGATGCGCGTATTTCTTGCGGAGGATTTCCACGACGGGCATCAAGTTGCGCATCGAAGAGTCGCGGGGGAAGTACAGCTCGTATTCGCACTTCCTGGGATTCGTATCCAGTTCCTACAACACAAAGTGATTATTTGGATCTAACTAGAGTAAGCTGACATGAACAAAAGTCCGGACAGAATTCAAAAATCCATCATCGAAGCGTCCCGAGTGTTTCAGCGTGAAAACAGCCCTGTTGATGTCAGTTCGACCGAGCAGGTCCAGAGCCTCAGAAACGGAAAAGGGTCCGGTGATGTCAATTTTTGCGTCTTCGTCAGGCTGAAAAATGGACCTTAGATAAGCATAAAGATTCAGGTGACTTACCGATGATCCCTCGAGCGTCAGAGCCGAAAAGAATTCCTGGAATGAGACGACTTCAGTGGCATAAATTTGCTCACAGAAGCGTCCAGGGTTCCAGTAGATTTTGAGGTATGAGAGGATCTTCGTGGTCACGACGTTCAGGAGCTCAAGGAAGGTCTTCGAGAGCTAGAATCAAGGCTAATAAAGTTGAAAAAATGCCAAAAAGCTAACCTGAAGATCGTGATATCCAAACGAAATCGATTGCACGAAATCCGCCGCGTTGAGGATCTTGACGGCATCTCCTAAGCGCTTCTCGGAGACCGGCTTCCACTCTCGGTTTTTGGCATCCCAGCGGCCGATTCGAACCTCTTGGATGGTCATGTGCTGCGGGAGGTAGCCATATTTGTCCAGCGTGGCATCTTCGCGGACTTCCTCGACGTTTCCTAACCTTTGGAATCCTTCGTAGATGACGTCCTCTTCTTCTAGCACCTCGACGGTGACGGCGATCGGGCGCTCATGAGAAGATTCCATGACGACGTTTCGCGGCATCCTGGAATAAGGGCAACATTGAAAAGTGTAAACAAGGCTCAAAGAGGTGAAAACGCATCAACATTGGCCGCGAACGTCAGGAGAAAACACGGCAAATTGAGAGAATCTGAACAAGGCCTAAACTGGACGAAAATCTCGACGAGTCAGAACGATCTGAGCAGCCTAAATTGGCGCAGAAATGCGTTCGAAAACACAAGCCGCGGCTGCAAAAAGTCGCTGCTTCGTTTGAGTTCGCTTCCGTTTGAGACCATCGTAAACGTGAAATTCGACCATTCGGCGAACCTTCGCATCACAATCGGGAATCCCTGGGGAAGCCGCTGTTAGGACAGGTCTGTGGAAAGTGAGGAAGCCAGAAACCAAGGTCCAGGAGGCCAATACATGGCATGGACATAACAGGGCTGCCTAAAGCGGCTGTTGATCTATGAGCTCCCAATCAAAGATCTGACCTTTAAAGTAAAAATAGAGAACAGCGAATGCATTCGTTGAACCGGATTATATGATTTTCAAAAGATCGAATAGTTTTTGTCTGAGAATAGATTTAAGCCTCGCCCAAAGTCCACGTCGATTTCCGCCATAAAACCGCAGCCCGAAACCGAAGAAATCAGAACCGCGAACACTGTTCGTCACTCGAAATATGATCCTTCCATTCTCCCTCCTTCTCCTCGCTTCCGCCGCTGTCTTCGGCGCTCAAGTCACCGTTTGGGACGATGCCGACTTCAAAGGTGAATCTACTGATTCCTGGCTTCTGACAGACTCTCTTTTCAGGCGCTTCTCTGAACATCAACGTCCCCGCCGGCTGCTCCAACGAACTGAACGACAAATTCAACGACAAAACCACCTCGATCAACACTCAGGGCGCCTGCGTTATCCTCTGCGCGGACAAGGATTGCCAGGGACGTTGTGTTCGCTTGCAGCCAAACGCCGGCGACTGCCAGCACAACAACCTTGGAAGCTGTGGATTCAACGATCAGGCGTCCTCTCTCAAGCCTTGCTAAGGATAGATAGTCTTTGTGGAATTCGTATCGAATTCGTCTTTTGTTTAATCGAATAAATCAGCAAATCAGAAAACTGGAGTTTTGAAAAATGGTTTCGGCCGGTTTGAGGGACGTTTTCCGACCATCGCGAGGCGATCTGGCCGCGTACCTGCACAACCCAATCTCAGAGTGGTAGAAGTGTAGTTTCGTAATGGTCCTGGAGGGAAGAGGGTTTATTTTCCGGAAGCTTCCAGCAAAGGAGAGGTTCGTTGGAGTGTCGCGTTTTCGGGAGAGCTGAGATGCGTTTCTGGTGCCCGCGAATCGCTGTTTTCAGGTTTGCTGCAGGGAGGTGAGGGTTTTGCTAGCTATCGCGCTTTCTGCCTCGCGTTTTCCCGATCTTTCCCACTCCCCTGACGCTTTCCTCGTTCCAGAATGTTGCGTTCTCCTCCAACCGCCGACTTCTACCAGCACCGCGAGTTCCCCATCACCCTGGAACTGCTGGAAAACGAAGAAGTCATCTACAACGAACCGCTGAAGATGGGCACCGTGGAAGAAGTCCGCGCGAAGATGCCCCACGAAGGCTACCTCCCGCTGAACTGGACAATCAAGGAAATCCGCGTTGGCCGCTGGGATGAAGAGACCGGGAATTGGGTGAAGATCTCCGACAAGCGCATAGGAGATCTTCTCAAGATCCTGGAGATGGACGCCGCAATATCCATGAGCAAGATTTGGCTGATTTCTGAGGATCTTCACGTGAGTTCTGAACACCGAATCCTGGGTTTTGAACGCCTAATTTCAGCTCTCGAAGAACTTCCTTGATGTCTTGAAGCTCTTGAAGACGAAGCCTCTGACGAGCTTCAAGCTGTTATGGAATCACCCCGGTTTCAGCCAGGAAACCGACTTCGCCACGGAGATCCTCGCGTTCCTGGATCTCGCCTCGGCTCTTCGTGAACACTTCGGCGGATACAGCGTGGGTTTTAAATATCAATCTTTGAATTAAGGAGGTTTGTTTTAGTTCCTGACTGACGACAGGATCAACATCACGGGTCCTTTCTCCCTTGGCGAGGCGCTGGACATGGTGACCCGAATGAGCGCCGACGAAGCCAAGTTCACGCTGACACATCGAGGACGCTTCGCCCAAAGAGGCCCACAAGCTATCCTGGGATTTATTGAGGTCAGTTTCCGTCCTTTCCTCCGCGACCAGGTTCAAATCGTGCTTGCAGAACCTGGATCAGGACCCCCACGAATGCGAATTCAAGTTCCACTTGCCTGTGGACTCTTCGGCCCAGGATCTTCGCCCCGTTTTGGATATCCTCTGCGACAAGTACGGAGATCGAGTCGACTTGAATCGCCTCGAGGGTCACTGTGAAATCGAAACTCACGATACCGAATGGGACATCAGAATCGATCTCAATGATTCGCTCCTTTACGTGCGCTGCCGGGATAGGCTTGGACACTACAGCTCGGATGAGGACAGCGACGAAGACTTTTAGCTCTTTTTGAAAGAATCTTTCTCTGTTTACTTTAGTTCCATAAATGGTCTTGTTTCGAAAGTTGTGTTAACGGAGCATACTCGGTGTACTTCCCTTAGTGAAGGTATCTTCTGAGGCAGATTTCAGCTGGGTTAAGCCGGAGATAGCCGTGTTCCTTGGGGGTCCTTTAGAGAGCGTTCTCTTCCCTCCTTAGCCAGTTAAGCTGTGGATGTAATTGAACATTTCAGGATGTCGAATTCTCCGTTGGAACTCCTCCCGAAGGAGCCCGACGTCACCGTCGAGCTTCTGCAAGACGAAGACGTCATCCTCTATCAAGGACGGAAGCTGGGAACCGTGGAGGAAGTCCGCGCGATGACGAAGACCTCGGACAAGGACAGCTATCTTCCGGAGGGCTGGAAGATCAAGGAACTCCGGATTGGCTCGAAAGACCACGACAAATGGCTCAATGACCGAACGTGGGGAACGGTCTCCGACAAGCGCATGGGAGACGCCGTCAAGATCCTGGAAACAGAGCACGCAAAATCCCTGAGCGAGATTTGGCTTGGCTCGGAGGACCTTCACGTAAGTACTCCACCGCAGAATCCTGCATCCTTATTCCTAGTTTCAGCTTTCGAAGAACTTCCTCGACGTTCTGAAGCTTCTCCAGACGAAGCCATTGAAACGCTTTATGATGTCCTGGAAGCACGAGGACTTCAACCGGGAAACGGACTTTGCTGCCGAGGTCACCGCGTTCCTGGATCTCGCCTCAGCTTTCCGCGGGAAGTTCAACGATGTAAGTTCCTGAAATCCAGTTGTCGTGCCGTTGAAGCTGATCTTGATTTAGCTCGATATCAAGTGTCCCATCGACATCACGGGTCCATTCTCCCTGGCCGAGGCGCTTGACATGCTTGACCGCATGAAGGTCGATGAAGTCGAGTTCACGTTGAATCACCGAGGACGCATCACCCAGGGAGGACAGAAGGCGATTCTGGGATTCGTTGAGGTCAGTTTTAACCAGCTTTTGAATTCATGAAACTTGATTCCAACTTCAGAGCGTGGACAAGAACCCCCGAGATTGTGACTACGAGATCTGCTTCCCTGCCGACTTTTCGGGCAAGGATCTTCGCTCCGTCCTGGCCGTTCTGGAATTGAAATACGAGAATCGAGGCTTCAGTTCCTCCGACCACTTCGAGCTCGACACACAGGACGCCGAGGGATCGCTGAGAATCGATCTGAACGATGCGTTTGTTTCCGTTCGCTGCCGTTGGGAATGGGATGAAGAGCATAGCGAGGCTAGCAACCACTACGACAGCGATCAGGTTTTTGAGCATGAAATCTGGTGATCGGATGTGTTGAAAATGGTTTGGAGCTTGTTGATGTTGGTGGTTCATAAATAGTTGTGTTTCGAGTGTGGAGGTTGAGGGGAAGATGTGAAAGTGGACATTCTGACTTTGTGGGATCAATGGGCTTCGGATGCCAATCGCAGTTGTGGGTTCTTCACCCAAACGCTCTTTGAAATGTGAAGTTTGATGAATCTGGAATCACCCTGGATTGTGGCGTTTGCTCCTGTTTACTAACGACTGCTTACCGCTGAGCTCTTGTTCTCTTTGGTGAACATTTGGTCAAATATCAGGTTCGAAAGTGAAAATCGAGAACAACAAATGCATTCGTTGAACCGGATTAAATAGTTTTGAGAGGATAAAATAGTTTTAGCCCAAAAATAGGGCCTCTTTTCGCCCAAAGTCCACGTCAATTTCCGCCATAAAACCTCAGCCCGAAACGGAAGAAATCAGAACCTCGTTCACCGTTCATTATTCGAAACATGATCCTTCCATTCTCCCTTCTTCTCCTCGCTTCCGCCGCTGTCTTCGGCGTTCAAGTCAAAGTTTGGGACGACGCCGACTTCCAAGGTGAATCCACTAATTCCTGGCTTCTGACAGACTCTCTTTTAGGCCCTTCGTTGACCATCAACGTCCCCGGCTCTGGCTGCGATAACACACTCGCTGACCAGTTCAACGACAGAGTCACTTCGATCAACACTCAGGGCGGCTGCGTGATTCTCTGCGCGGACAAGGATTGCCAAGGACGTTGCGTTCGCTTGGCGCCGAACTCTGGAGACTGCGCGCACAACAATCTTGGAAGCTGTGGATTCAACGATCAGGCGTCCTCTCTTAAGCCTTGCTAACCGCTTCTTTGGCGAATCCCGAATTCCCTATTTTGTAAAATGCAATAAATGAGCAAAGCATCCGAATCCTGACGTAAAGGGACGTGAAGTCAATAGATCTCGCAAATCGAGCAGAAGCAGAGCTGGAACTTGGAATGAGTCGGCTTGAGAACTAGAGACTTAACTTAACTGGATGAAGCCTTGCCACGTGAACTCGCTATACTTCACTCCCTAGGTTAGGTGAAAACTCGAAGTGACAGCGGCCTTATATTGGACACCAATATTCGAAGGAGAGTCCGGCTCGAGTCGACTCATTCCAAGTTTCAATGTTGCTTCTTCTTGAGCAAGATCTATAGACTTCACGTCCCTTTACGTCAGGATTCGATTGCTTTGCTCATTTATTACATTTGCCAAAAGACGGAATTCGGGATTGCCCCAAAGAAGCGGTTAACAAGGCTTGAGGGAAGAAGCCTGATCGTTGAATCCACAGCTTCCAAGATTGTTGTGAGCGCAGTCTCCAGAGTTTGGCGCCAAACGAACGCAACGTCCTTGGCAATCCTTGTCCGCGCAGAGAATCACGCAGCCGCCTTGAGTGTTGATCGAAGTGACTCTGTCGTTGAATTTGTTAGCTAGTGTGTTATCACAGCCAGAGCCGGGGACGTTGATGGTCAGCGAAGGGCCTAAAAGAGAGTCTGTCAGAAGCCGGGGATCAACAGATTCACCTTTGAAGTCGGCATTGTCCCAGACTTTGACTTGAGCGCCGAAGACAGCGGCGGAAGCGAGGAGAAGAAGGGAGAATGGAAGGATCATGTTTTGAGTGATGAACGGTGTCCGGTGTTCTGAAGTTTTCGATTTCGGGCTGCCCTTTTATGGCGGAAATTGACGTGGACTTTGGGCGAAAAGAGGCCCTATTTTTGGACTAAAACCTATTCTATCCTCTCAAAACTATTTAATCCGGTTCAACGAATGCATTTGTTGTTCTCGATTTTCACTTTCAAACCTGATATTTGACTAAAGGCTCACCAATGGGAACAAGAGCTCAATGATTAGAGGAGGATGATTGTCTCTGGCTTCGCCCAGTTGAAGCCTGCACAAGATTTATGGAATCCACATCCGAAACACAGCCATTTATGAACCAACAAACCAACAAGCTTCAAACCATTTTCAACACACTCGATCACCAGATTTCGTGCTCTGAATCGGTGCTTGACACCTGATCGTCGTCGTAGTAGATGTCCTCCTCTTCGTATTCTTCAAAATCTGAGCGGCAGCGAACGGAGAAGAACGAATTGTTCATTCCGATTTTCAGCAACGTCTCGTTGTCCCACGTTACGAGCTCGAAGTGTTCTGAGGAGTACCGCGATCTTCGTTCCGTGTACTTCAATCCTAGAAGAGTCAGGACGGGGAGGAGATCGTTGACCGAGAAGTCCGCAGGGAAGCAGATCTCGTATTCACAGTAGCGAGGAGGATTTTGATCCACGCTCTAAAGTTAGAATCAAGTTTCATGACCTCAGAAGCCGGTTAAAACTGACCTCAACGAATCCCAGAATCGCCTCCCGTCCTCCTTGGGGGATGCGTCCTCGGTGGTTCAGCGTGAAATTGACTTCATCGG
>KN166881.1:10045-20339 GCA_000757745.1 Steinernema scapterisci | reverse complement strand
TTACGGTACCCGCTGGGTAGAGGATGAACGGGCTGTCGGTCACTTCTGAACAGGGCTTTTTCAAGAGGCTGGGAGGGAGTCCGCTTACCAGAAATCTGTAGAATCACACTCGTGGAATAGACTACCGTAGTCAGAGCAAAACAGGTGTCAAAGACCATCTTCACAATGAGCATGGAGAACTGCTGCAGACTAGATCTTGGCTTTTGAGCCCAAATACGGTAGAGACAGCAGAAGTTGATAGTAGCGGTGACAAGGCTGAGTAGATCAGACCCTCCGGAGATGTAGATCGTGTTCCGCTCCGTATTCATGGTTACTCACGCATTTGACAAGCAATTCACAAATGACTCGGCTTAAGTACCTTTAGAATCAATGCCGGAGACTCTCCCACAGATCCTCCAAGGCCAGCCACACCCATGACTGCTCACCAGACCTCATAAAGACCGATGGGAATCTTGGGCTTAGGAAATCAATGTAAGGGTCACATAGACAGGGAACTTCTAAGGTGAGTAGTGTTTCAAGTGGGCTAATTTTAGTTGCGTGGTTCCCAGCGGACACGTTTTAAACACATAATTTGATTCCTGTTTTAAGATTACGTCATAACCTTCCTTAGATTTCCTATTCTTAGGATCCTTCTCGTAGCTTCCTGAACAAGTCAACTTTAGGAGCCTGTCTCTGGTTTTACTGACTTCTGCTTTTCAGTTTTGCAAATTCTAAGAACTGACTCACTTCCAGGTGGTCTATGGTGTAGCTCGGCACTAGTCTGTCCTAAGAATTGATAAGTTACCGTGTACATGCACCTTGTTTACAAGAATCGCCACGCCCTCAATGATTACCGCGACCGTGAGAAAAGCTTTTGAGATCATGCTCGACGCAAATTCTGGGGAAATACATCCAATTTTCCAAGCCGCTGCAAGCCGCTTTCCAAGGCTTTGAGTATTTTGTTCCGAGTACTCTGAGTTCAGCATTCGCGAGCGCATCTGACGTGTGTCTCAAGAACAGGGTGCAAATCTAATGAATAGAACAAAATCCAGGCCTGAAATTGAACTTGGCGAAAGAAAGGCTACTCAAAAATATATTCTTGGTGCACTTCGGCTGATTCTGAAAAGCTGGTTTTTTATATGTGAACTGGTGACCTTTGGCTTGACATTCGCGGCTTCCTCATATAGACGTTCTCACCTTTATGCTTAGTTGCCAATCCTGTCCAGCTTCCTCTATTCGGATACCCTTAATTCTGGCTTTGTTTTCAATCTTGTCAGTTTGTGGACTAAAGGCAAACTAAGGACCAAATCAACCCTGCTCAAGTCCAAGTGCACTAACAGAATCTGTGGGTTCAATTGTCTGTTTATACTTGCTCGTACTTTTGCTAACACGCCGCACTAATCCGAGGAAAACAAAGTCATTAGCGAGAGTAACAAGAGATCTAATTTGGTTACATTGTCGCTTTTCAGTTGACTCGAAGTTCACAACCTTGGCACCTCGTTGTGATGGACCTGTTCCACAAGATAGCCGGCTATGTTTACCTTATCCTACCTTTGGTGCTGACGGCTATTTATCTATGGGTTTTCTGGGTATTTCAGCTACACGGAATCCTTCGTAATCAACCATGTTTAGCATGTGGCGACCACAAAGAGATACATCACCATGACCTGCTTCAAAATCATTGTCCAAATGGCATTGGCTCGAATCCTGACAGTTCCTGGATTCTGTGTGCATGGGGTCTGGATCATTGTGGGATCGAGTCATGGAGGGTTTTACTCGTTTGGACAGAAGTTAATAGCCTTGTCCTTGAGAGTAGAAGCATGTCTTAACTTTGCCTTGGCTCTGGACAGGCTTCAGATCATCATAAGACTCTCCATCCCGAATTGGGTCGTCCCGGTAAGAATCCCTGTCCTCCAATCCTTGTCGAAGGCCCCGATCGAATTTAGACCCTATCCGTGTTCGCCTGGCTCTTCGGCCTATCCCAAGCAGCGATCCTCTGCACTCCTTTAGCCGAAATCTACGACGACGTCCAAAGCCTGAAGCCCTTATTCAACCAAAGCTATCCCTACAGCGAGACCATCCGCAAAATAGGCTTCATGTTCATTGTGACCATGTCTTCCCTGACCCTCATCATGTATCTAATCATCTTTACTTACCTCATCTACCATCTCCAACAGCTGAAAACGTCCTCCTTCGACGAGAAGAGAATCCTCGCTACCGGACTCATCAAGTTCTTCGGCGATTTGACCGTAAACGTGTTTTACAATTTCGACATATTCGAACCCACGCCGGTGGAGAATTTCTGCGTTACGTTGGGGTATATCCTGGTTACGTTGCTGATGCCGATACTGCTGTACATGACTAACAAGTAAGCCATTTAAAGCAGTTCAGGTTTGGGACTTAAGGCTGGAGTTTAGGACGATTCGACAGAAGACGATGGGCAGGATATTTGGACTCTACTCAAGCAAAGTGAGGTCGTCGGTGCAGCCAAGCAAGACTGTTGTTGTGCAGAGGATGTAGATGTTTACGGGTTCTAATAAATTGGATTCAGACTGTAAACATTTGGATTGAAGAAGGGTCCAGGGAGTGTTTGGAGTGATCTCAAGCCAAAGCATGGTCAGCTAATCTAAGGCCATTCTGCCATTGAGTCACCTACAAACAATTAAGCCGCTAAGTTGACCTTTAGGACATTTGATGAATCGCCCATAAACCAATTGGGCTTAAGGTCAAAACCAACTTGAGGCCTGCACCTAATAACATCAGCTAACCTCGCCACTCGGCTACAACCAAGTCCGTGAGATTAAGGTTGAACTTCTCTGTAGACTTCAAAACAAGGGCATAGAATGGTTCTCTAAGCTCTGTCACTTTAGGCTCTATCTTCTTGGTACTGCGCTGCTATGGACCTGTTCCATAAGATCGCCGGCTGGGCTTATCTTCTCCTTCCTTTGCTATGTGCCGTCGTGTATTTAAGGATTCTCTGGGTTCTCAGAGCCACAGAGAAATACACATCCTTATCCTGCTACAAGATCGTACTCCAAATGGCCTTGGCTCGACTTTTGACAGTTCCTGGATACTGCCTCCATGGGGTCTGGATCATTGTGGGAACGAATGAAAGAGGAACTCATTCCTTTGGCTTGAAATTGGTGACGCTGTCTCTTTTGGTCGAAACTTGCCTCTACTTTGTCTTGGCTCTGGATCGCCTACAGATTATCACTAGGTTAACAATGCCGTGTTGGATTGCGACGGTGAGCCTCAATCCCTCATCCTCAAACCTAGCTTCTGTTTTAGGCCCTCTGCGTCATCTCGTGGCTCTTTGGCTTATCTCAAGCCGCGATCCTCTGCTCTCCTCTAGCCGAGATCTACGACGACGTGGATGGCCTCAAACCCTTATTCAACTACAGCTATCCCTACAGCGAGACCGTCCGGATCGTAGGGTTTTCATCGATCTTCACCATATCCACTCTAACCTTGCTTGTCTACTTCGTCATCTTTGGTTATCTGTGCTACCACTTCAAACGTCAAAAGCTACCCAAGTCATCCTATGACGAGAAGAGGATCCTAGCCCAATCAGTTATCAAATTCTGTGCTGATTTGACGGTTAACGTCTTTTACAACTTTAACGTATTTGAGCCGACGCCGGTCGTGAACTTCTGTGTTACTCTGGGCTGTGTCTTTGTGACTTTGGTCTTGCCGATAGTGTTGTACATGACTAACAGGTGAGGAATCTATCATAATTTGAGGTTCTAAAGAGGCAGATTTCAGGACACTCAGAAGGAAGGCATTTGGCTTCACTCCCACTAAAGTTCAAGCTTCAATGCAGCAGAGCAAAACCCTATTTAAGCTTTCCGGTCATAAACCTCCCAAGTCGTCGACGTAAACTTGATTGTCTTAAAGAATAAAGGTTTATAAGATCCGAAAGACGTAAAAGTCCTGTGAAAACGTTGCAGAAAACGTGGGACTGTGGGAGAAACCGCTAAGCGGTTTGATGCAAAGACGCTTGTGTACGGCGTTGTATCGACTTTGTAACGGGGACAAAGTTCCTTAATTTGTACTTACACGTGTTTTGTTGTTCGTCGTCCGAAGGTGCTTATTTTGCTTGTCCTCCATAGCACCACAGCAAAACAACAGTTTGACTTTGAACTGAAGGAAGGGGTATGTAGGCATGAAGTCCAAAGGCAAGGCCAAAGGTTCTAAAAACAGCAATTTGAGCGTGCAAACCTGGCTTGTCTCCATTATTTTAAAGGTCTTAAATTTAGGCGTTTCCAGAGTCTGCTTGCATGCTTTTGTTCGCCTCATATACTTTAACAGCCATTGCTGACCTAATCTGCAACGTTCCTAAGATAAACATTGGTGAGTGCAGGTAATAATTTGAGCCAGCCAGACTTCATTTTTGATCTTGTGGCGCTTAATAATTTATAGTTTCATAAGAGTTCTGAAATGCTCAGATTCCCTTCTCGTCTGACGTCTCCGTCCGTCAATACTAAGCCTTAAGCTGGGTTTCCCAAGCGCCCTAACTACCACTTTGACACTTGGCTTTGCAAATTCCGGCTTTCCCCCTGCTTGCGTAAGACGTAAAAAGCATCTTTTTTGGTTAAAAGTACATTTGAGCGTCTGGAGTCTTTAATGACATTTTAAAGTCTGTGTCCAGGCTAGATGTAAGCTTCCATGGAAGTCGGTTCTGTAGTTGCACAACTAAGTTTGGCCATCAGTCCTAATTACTAAGCTACTTTATCATTTATGACGTCTAGTTCTAGACTTCTTTAGAATTCGAGAAGTGGGCTCCCCACTAGGTTCTTGAGGTGAGTCACTTACTAACTTCATCCCATATGCGCTGTTCCTGTTTGCGTCTGCCGTATATGCACTATTAGTTGGCAAGTCGGATATGACACTTCCGTGGCGATATGTTACTTCTACTTTTCTACAGCTTCTCAGACTTTATGGATATTTAGATAGGTTTGTTAGATGGTCGCGGCTAGTCGCGAGCTTGTGACGTAGCGGCATTCTAGCCGCAGATTAGGTTAACGGCATTCAAACTTAATCCTTCCAAATTAGAGATTTCAAATTCTGCAAATGCGTAAAAAAGCTTTCGATTTTTTGATTGTGAGAATCCCGTAGATTTCAGACGAAAAGAGGAAAGTAGGATGAGAATGTGAAATGACCTTTCTTGGCTTTCGTGAGCATTTCGGCTCTATTGTTTAAAGGTTCCGCGTGCATTATTCTGATCTGTAATGTTTAGTAATCTCTCCGTAGGGACTTTGAACTTATTCCTAGAACCTGCTTGGCTTGTCGGTTCGTAGTCAGATAGAATGACCCTCGTGGCTTCCGCAACATTTACAATACATTTTCTGATCCCTTAGCTTATGCCATGAGAGACCTTTAAAGGTTCCAGGAAACACGTAGGTCGTTCCCATTCGTAGTTTTGCTGTCAGTTGGGCTTCGGGTTTACTTCTTCCATGGTGTAGCGGATACTGTTGTTCGCTCTATTCCGTAGACGTTCCTAAAAACTACAAACTACTCAGTTTCTAACGTATTGAATTACCTTGTTTTGCTCCAGTTGCCGCTTGTGGAGGACGCGCCCGTGACCTTAACGACGCCTGATTTGACCGCCGGACGAAAACACAATTATCTCAGTCCGCGTTTAGGTAGTTTTCGCACGTTCCGGCAACTAAGCCCTTGTTTCCTTCCATGGATCTCTTCCACAAGGTCGCCGGCTATATCTACCTGATATTGCCTTTGGTCTTGGCTTCGGTGTATTTGAGGTTTTTGTGGGTAAGATCGGGTTTCAGAAACTTGAAGCGTAATCCCTGGTTTAGGTCATCCTCAGGCACAAGCAGTTCTTCTCCCTAAGATGCTTCAGGATTATGCTCCAGATGGGTATCGCCCGGATCCTGACAGTTCCAGGTTTCTGTATGCATGGGGTCTGGATTATCGTGGGAACGAGCCATGGAGGATTTTACTCGTTTGGCCAGAAGTTGATAGCCTTGTCCTTGAGAGTGGAAGCCTGTATGAACTTCATCCTGGCTTTGGACAGGCTTCAGATCATCACGAGACTAAGGATTCCGTCGTGGATCGTCCCGGTAAGCCCGATCCTCCCAAACCTAGGAGACATCTGACTTCAGGGCCTCTGCGTGCTGTCCTGGCTATTCGGGATATCCCAAGCCATCATCCTGATGACCCCTCTAGCGGAGGTCTACGACGATGTAGAGGGCCTGAAACCTCTATTCAACCAAAGCTACCCCTATAGCGAGGCTGTCCGAACTCTGGGGTACTGTGTAATCTTCAGCTTGTCTCTTCTGACTCTCCTTATCTACTTCATAATCGTTTCTTCGCTATTCAACCAATACCGTAGCCACAATATCCCGACTTCTACCTTCGACGAAAGGACGATTCTGGTACAGTCGCTGATCAAATACTTCGCCGATTTGGCTGTCAACGTTTTCTACAACTTTGACATCATCGAACCCACGCCAAAAGTCAACTTTTGCGTCACTGTGGGGTATATCTTAAATAATCTCCTTTTGCCGGTTTTGCTGTTTATGACTCACAGGTAAGATTCAAACTGGACTAACAGGGATCAATTTGAGCTTGGATGTTTCAGGTCTCTGCGCCAAAAAAGCTTTGGGAAGCTCTTCGAAAGAGACTCGATAATGGTGCGACCGTCGCTGCAGCAGAGCAAGACTACGATTGTCCACAAGAGCTGACACCGCGACAAGCTTTGCGTTTCTGAAATGAGGGCGTTCGTGTGAAATGTAAGACAGATTTCTTGTCCGGAAGCTTGAAATAAAGGACTTGTACAGACCCTGAACCTGCCGGTTAATGAAGAAGAGCAAAGAGGTTCCGGGACGTCTGCAGAGCATGATCTGAAGCATCTTAGAAAAAGGGATAATGGCCAGGAAAGTAGTAGGAAACATCTAACAGTAGGCCAGGAAAGTCAAGGGGGTGATGCTGAAGAATACTGAGTTTCCGAGCTCGGACAGTCTCGCTATATGGGTAGCTTTGGTTGAAAGGAGGCCCAAGGTAGAATCCCAGGTAGAATCCAAGCTGCCCATGAAGCATCTTAGGGTTAGGTACTGCTTGTGCTTGACAATGACCTCCGCTAGCTTTCAAGCTTTCAGATTTAGAAGCCTGACTGTGTTTCTTTGAAGCATTTGGTCCCATCAAGGCATCCTGTTTCCATCAACCTAAGCCAACTACTACGAGAACCTAGGAAGGCTATCTGTCGTCCAAGTACAACTAGTCATGAGACCCCAAAGACCACTTCCAGTTCATTCCATAACTCAGAATCCTTAAAAGCCAACGTGCACATCGTAATCTCTCTTCCACACACCTAAAGTTCAACACACAGCTTAACCCTTACTCACATGACTTTCTCAGCACTTCTAGCAGCTGCTTTCAGCTAAAGCGCGCTTGAAAGACCTCTTAAACAACCATCTGGCGTTAGCATATGGACGAGGTAAACCGAGTTAGGATCGCAGAAACCTCTTTTAAGGCTAAAAACCAGAAAGCCGTTATAGGTTGCTTGCACTAACCAACGGATCACTTCTCGAAAACTTCCCTTCTCCTATTACGAGGCCTATTACGTTAAAGTCGCGATCTCAATTTTCCTCAATTAAAAACCCAATTATATGAATCAATTCCTAAAACGGCAGCTGAATAACGCGTTATTTTCTTTGAATTCTTAAACCTATTTTTCTGACACAGGTGACACTATCAGAAGCCAACGCTGAAATGGACCCTGTCCGCGTCGTTGCTGGCTTTGCTTTTGTCACAATCACTAGTATATCTCTTATCATCTACTTGAAAATCATATATGTAGGTTTCTGTCCTTAATACCGTAACCAAACTCATCTCTTAGCTGTTCATCTCTAAGCTGAAATACCGGGCTCTGCAGTGTTACAAGGTCATGATCCAGCAAGGCATCGTCCAGTGCCTAATGTGTCCTGGCATTGTCCTCTTTGGACTGGCGATTCTCCTGGACAAGGATTTCTGTGGCGTCCCGTCTTTGGGACAAAAGCTGACCGTGGCATGTATTAAGAGCATCATTCTGTTGAACTTTGTACTGGCCTTGGATAGGCTTAAGGTGATCTGTGACTGGAACTATCCTAGGATCGTCGTACCGGTCAGTCCCCCTAGCCGCTCAAGCTCAAAGATCCCAAGTCTTGATTCCAGGTCCTCCTAGCCGTATCCTGGGCATTTGGCGTGATTCAATTCATCCTCCTCCTCTCTCCCGTAGCCGACTTCTACGTAGACGTGGAGACAATCTCTTCCAAGTACAATCTATCTTATCCTATAGGATACGTTCTCCTGAAAACCACCTTTTACGTGACTCTCCCGACATCTTGCCTGACCTTCATCCTCTACGTGATCATGTGCGTCTTCGTCGTTAGGAAAACAAGCCAGTTAAGAACGATCCAAGTGGACAAAAAGCAGAAATGGATCTTCACGCAAGCTTTAATTAAACACGTCTTTGACGTCGCTCAGATCATTCTTTACCAGCTGTTCGTCTACGTCTTGCCGAGTTCTACGGTGTCTAATGCGGCATTGTTTTTTCTGTCGATCTTTAATAATTTAATGCTTCCGCCGATGTTGTATTTGTATTTTAATCGGTAGGTGGGGAGACAGGAACGTGGTTCTAATGAGTGATTTTAGGAATCTGCGTCGAGAGTTTTTTGGGACTGCGGTTACTGTGTCTATTGTGGTTCCGACTTGAGTTTTGTTTGGATCTATAAGTAAAGTACTTTAAATCTGTTTGTTGGGATGAGTTAGGACCATGACCTTAGCAGGCTGCACTAAGCCTTGGTTGACCTAAAAATCAAAGACCAAGTCGTGGCCAGCCGTTGAGAAACGGTGACTAACTCCGTGAGCTCAGACCCTTTCATCGTTTCTAATGCTTAGGTACCTGTTCCGAAGCTCGGCCACAGTTTCCCAGGTCGGCCATGGGCTCGGTAACCGTCTCCCTAGTACGTTACGGGCTTGGCCACCATTGACTTGGTCAGCCACATATTTCGGCATGTTCTCAGTCATGGAGGAGAATTCTTCACCGTTTCTCACGTCGGCTACCGTTTACTAGGCTTAGCCACCGATTCCGAAGCTTAGCCACGGTTTCCTAGGTTGGTCGTCACGGAATCAGTCACTACCACGACCACCGCCACGGCTACGGCAACCGTTGTCTGCTTGTAGGCTTAGGGCACCTGGAATTTCGAAATGGCCCTATCGAGAGCTCTAGGCATCTAAGTCTTAATATGTCCTTTGGGTACTTGAGCATCCAATAAAGTCATTTATTAAAGATCAGGTATCAGGTAAAGAACAGGTATCGATGTGCAATCAGGTAAAGCAAGGCCTAACAGTATTGCCTCTGCCTTCTGTCACCGACCGTTGTCCAGACAAGGCAAACACCTCTTCTCTCAGGACCCTAAAAACACTTTCATCAACTGAGATTCCAATTCTTCTTTGGGCTACACTAAACGGTGAACTGGATTAACGCCGATTACGCGACCGACCTAAGAAATGGTGGCCAAGGCCGAGGCTTCCGTTTCCTAAGCTTGGCCACCAATGTCCATTACCTAGGTCAGCGCTTGGCCACTTTTGGCCACGGCTACGACCCACGATAAGTGCGGTACCTTCCTTACCTGTTCAAACACACATACAACACCGGCGGAACCAGCAAATTATGGCAATAGTATCCGATCGCAAGAAAGACATTATTCTCGACATTGTCGAGATCAGTATGACCCAGAAACACATAAGAAGTGATCAAGACCAGTTCACAGACGTGCATAATCAAAGCCTGGACGAAGATCCATTTCTGCTTGTAGTTAACGTTGAAAGAGTGGATCTGTTTGGCCTTGTAGAATAGGAAGGCCACTATGAGGACATAGACAAGGAAGGTGGCCGAAGACACGGCGTAGATGACAGAGCTGAATACGTTTAGGAGAAGTCGGCTGTAAGGATAGCTGAAGTCGAAAAGGATAGTTATGTTCTCGATGTCCATCCTCAGGTCAGCGAGAGGGGATAGTAACAGAATTAGGGTAATCGATCCTATGGTCCAGGCTAGAACTGTCAAGATCTGAAATTACAGGATCCAATCATTAAGAAGAGAAGAAGTCACCTGACCTGAAGAACAACCGAAGGTATCCCAAGGTCGCAGATAATGCTGAGCCTGTCCAAAGCCAAGACTAAGGCCAGGATTATCTGTGACACAAAGCACGCGACGTTGACTTTTTCAAAGAAGGTAGATAAGCTGTAGGAGTCGTGGTTCCGTAAGATAGCGATTCCAAAGACGATTAGGCATGGGCCCATTAGACATTGGGCGATT
>KN166880.1:22166-36090 GCA_000757745.1 Steinernema scapterisci | reverse complement strand
ACCCCGGAACCAGTATGCAGAGACGAGGACAGTGCCGATGAATGCGCGTCCGCCAAAGACCAGAACACGTGCACGGAGCCTCTGTTTGAGGAAGATCTCCGCAAGAAGTGCGCTCTGACTTGTGGATACTGCAGTAAGATTCTCATTAATTCTGGCGGATTCTAACCCTCAATTTCAGCTCCTTGCGTTGACAACTATGACAAGTGCGCTGCCCTCAAGGACAAGTGCACGAAGCCGGGAAGTCACACTGAAACTTTGAAGAAGAAATGCGCTCTAACTTGCGGATTCTGTACTACGCCTGGTAAGATTCACTAAGATCTCGGAGAGTTCAAGCATTGCTTTAGAACCCACGACAGCTGCGCCAGAAGGCGAAGCGACGAAAGAAGGCGGAGCCATTCCAGACGGCGAAGCTACACCTGAAGGTGGCGCCACGCCAGATGACGCGACTACGAAAGATGGAGGAGCGCCTGACGAGGGAGGAGCCACCCAAGAAGGAGGCGCAACCCCTGAAGTTGCCCCAACTCCGGATCCAGAGTGCCAAGACGTGGACAGCGCTGAGAGCTGCGAGGCCGCGAAGACTCAGAAGGCTTGTGAGGACGACTTCTTTGTGGAGGAACTGCGTGGAAAATGCGCGCTCACTTGTGGATTCTGCAGCACTCCCGGTGAGCTATTATATCTTTGGCCTTTAGGCTTCCAAGACTTAAGGTCCCTCGATCATGGATCTCCAGTCAACTTCAAAACCCAAAGTTTCATTTAATTCCAGCATTCCTTTTAGCTCCAACTCCAGTCCCCACCACCGAAGCCTGCCTGGATCAATCCGACAGCTGCGAAGCCCATAAGGATAAGTGCGAAAAGCCAGGAAGTCTTGGAGATACCATGAAAGCCAAGTGTCCCCTGACGTGCGGATTCTGCACCACTCCTGGTAAGCTCTTCATCTCGCTTTCCATCTGAAAAGTTGTTTAGAACCCACCACTGAAGCTCCCGTGTGCGCAGATGTTGACAGCGCCGAGAATTGCGAATTGGCCAAGGCTGACGACGCATGCGGAAACGAGCTTTTCATGGACGATTTGAAGGAGAAGTGCTCCCTAACTTGTGGGTTCTGTACTACACCTGGTGAGTCGTGATTACGGTATCCAGGAATTCAAAGTATTTCAGCTCCTCCCGTACCAACGACGACCGAAGTCGCAGCGCCTGAGCCTTCCACGGCTGTTTCTCCCAGCAGCGATTGCGTGGATTTGAGGAAAACTGAGGATTGCGAAGCCAGGAAGCCTTTGTGTTTCAAGGCCGGATCTCATCAGGCGTTCTTGAGGAAGAACTGCGCGCTGACTTGCGATTATTGTCATCCTGGTAAGGTTTTCGTTATCTGGAATGACAGGAATTTGATGTTTAGAAACGACCACGGAAGTGGTCACTGAAGCTCCTACAGAGGCACCAACTGAGGCTCCGATTGAAGCCGAAACTGAGGCTCCGAGTGAAGCCCCAACGGACCCGACTGAAGCGCCAACAGATGCGCCAACCGAGGCTCCAACAGATGCTCCCACGACTCCCGAGTGTGTCGATATTAGCCCTCCGGAGGCTTGTGCTGATCACAAAGCCAAGGAACGGTGTACGGTAGCTCTGTTTGAAGCCAATCTCCGTAAAAATTGTGCCCTGACTTGTGGATTCTGTAACACGCCTGGTAGGTTAAAGTTTTCGGCTTGATAGAACTGTTGGATTGATCTAAAACGCATAAATTTGACCGTTTAGAACCCACAACGGAAGCCACTACCCAGGCTCCGACGACCCCAGTGTGTGCCGACCTTTCTGAGGTTTGCGAAGCGCAGAAGGATTCCTGCAAAATTGTAGATCTTGAGGAATTGATGAAGGAGAACTGCGCCCTGACTTGTGGGTTCTGCTCGACTCCAGGTTGGGAATTATCGGGGCGTCGGAAATCTCAATTTCTCTGTTTAGAACCGCCGACTGAAGCTCCAACAGAAGCACCAACTGAGGCTCCAACCGAGGCCCCAACGACCCCTGAATGCCTTGACGTAGGTCCTCCGGAAACCTGCGCGGATCACAAAGCCAAGGGACGATGTACCGTAACCCTGTTCGAAGCCGATCTCCGCAAGAAGTGTGCCTTGACTTGCGGATTCTGTAATACTCCTGGTAGGCGGAAGTCTCTGGTTCTCGAGTACCCAAGTTCCTGTGTTTAGAACCCACCACGGAGGCTACAACCGAAGCGCCGACGACTCCAAAGTGCGCTGACCTTGTCGAGAATTGCGAAGCCCAAAAGGATTCTTGCAACAACGAAGATCTCGGGGAGACGATGAAGGCGAACTGCGCCCTTACGTGTGGGTTCTGCACGACTCCAGGTTGGGTTCCTAGAGGATTAGGAAAGCTGGAATTTGGTGTTTAGAAGCGCCTACAGAAGCGCCTACGGAGGCTCCAACAGAAGCTCCGACCGATGCTCCCACGCAAGCTCCAACTGAAGTCCCAGAGGAGCCAAAAACAGATCCTCCAGTCGACCCAACCACGGAGCTCCCAACCTCAACAGCCCCTCCCTGTGTAGACAAATATCCAGAGTGTGCAAACCAGAAATCCTTCTGCGAAGAAGACGTCTTCAAGCGTGAGGCCTGTCCCAAAACTTGTGGCTACTGCACTTCTGGTAAGAATCTCCTCAGAAGCCGATATTAGGTGTTGTTTAGAGCCAGAATGTTCGAATAAGGCCGACGCCGAGAAGTGCGCTGAAGCCAAGACCAAGGGAAAGTGCGAAGTCAAGTTCTTCGAGGCAACGATGAGGGAGGAATGCGCCAAGACTTGCGGATTCTGCCCGACGGTGGAGCCCGCGGCAACTGAGGAACCCACGACTACCGTACCCCCACCGACCCTGTCACCCCAAGAACTCCGCTGTGTTGGCGAGGATGGAAGCTTCCTCCCGTCGGCTACAAACTGTCCAGATCTTAGCGATACCTGTGAGGAGGATTTCCCAGATGCGCTTATCTCAAAACCAGCCCGGAGGGACGGATTCTGCAACGATGAGGATAACCAAGAAGACGCTGTTTTCAATTGTGCGAACAGGTGCGGCCTCTGCTGCGAGAATCCGAATTATAACTGCGAAGACAGTGGGTTAGCGTATCTTGAAATGAGATCTGATGGATGTTCATTTAGATAGCCCGGCGTGCCCTGTGGTGAAGTTGGCTTGTGCCAACTTTGGCGACCCTATGCGAGTCCAAGCGGAGAGGACTTGTCCTCAATCATGTGGTCTCTGCATGATGGCGATGTGCAAGGATGCCTTGGATTTCTGTCCGGAGTTTGAAGAATACTGTGACGATGAGCATTTTGGACTTTTGGCTCAGCAACAGTGCGCCAAAACTTGTGGTACTTGCCATGGCCCGAGAACGCCGGTTCCGGAAACTGAGCCCACTAAGGAACCCACTGAGGAGCCAACGGAAGAGCCCACGGAAGACCTGACGGAAGCACCCACTGAAACCCCCACTGAGGCTCCTACAGACGCGCCTTCTGAAGAACCTACCCCAGAACCAACGGCTGCTCCTGAACCAGAAACCACGACCACAGAAGAACCGACAACCACTGATGCTCCCACAGATCCTCCAACCCCAGAACCCACCGAAGATCCAAGCTGTTTCGATGCAGCTGAGGAATCTAAGTGCAAGCACGCTTCCATGTGCTTCAAAAACACCACTGCTCTCCACTACCGCGTAAGCTGCGCTAAGACTTGTGGATATTGCGGACTGGAAGCTTCTCGCCCGTCGTGTGTTGACGAAAACAACAATGACTGCGATCCAAAAAACCATCACTTGTGCGATCGTGACGATGTTAAGATACTCCACCGCCAACAGTGCCCAGTTCTATGCGGCGTTTGTTTGCCAAAATATGTGTGCGGCGACAATGCGCACCACTGCGCGCGAGCAAAGCAAAACGGATTCTGCGTTAGTGATTTCTATCACAGGTCTTATATCGCTTATCAGTGTGGAGAAACTTGTGGTATGTGTGGGGCTAAGAAATGATCGACATGTTATGAATAAATAAGTGATTTTAAAAGTTGAAACGCAAGCTGCAAAAACTGAAAAACAAGCTGTTTAAACTGTGATATTGAACAGAACAGGAATTTTAATTAAACCCAGATATTTAGAATTACAATACTAAACTAAGAATCATTTAACTTCACCCAAACCCAGGTCCGATTCCAGACCCACCCTTGCAGAGACCACATGTGATTCCACAGTTCCTTCTGATATGTTCGAGAGTGTAAAATCCAAGTCGAGTACAGTATCCTTTCCTCATGAACTGGGCGCAGTTTCCCTTCGTCCCTCGCCAGTTGTCACCACATTCCGGGGTTCCGATCATGCCAATCGAAGGAATGATGATGTCCTCCATCCTAACTTGGGGTCGGTACCTGTTTTCTTTGGTCACTTGGCAAAGGCTGCATGTGTCTCCGCATGTTCTCATGACTATGTCTTTGCTGTAGACGGAGTAATCGTAGCAGTATTTCTTGCTTTGAAAAACTGCGCAATCGTTCGTTCCGGTTAGGGCATCTCCGCAGTCTTCGTAGATCAATTTCTGAATATTGGAAGTGCAGAATCCACACGTCTTAGGGCATTGCTCGGAGAGGAACTTCACATAGAGTCGATGGGTACAGAACTTCTTGTTCTTAGCACACGTATCCAGCCTGTCGAAGCACAGGTCACTAGTGACTTCCTTGCGACATGTGCCACAAGTGTATCCACAGTCGGCTGACATTGCTAACATGTGGTCTGGATCTTTGCATCTGTGCTTGATTGCTGGACAGTTCGGCATTCTGTCTTCACACTCCACACAGATATTCTTGTAAGCGTCACAGAGGTATCCAACTTCGCAAGGGGTATCCAGGCAAGCTAAAATAAAGAGATTTGACAGTTTTAATCTGAGTTTGAAACTTACAGTCTCCTAAACTAGCGAACATAATGATATTATCATCATTGGCGGACGCCAAGGCAAAACAGAGAATAAGCAAAAGCCACAATTTCGCCATGTTGAACGCAAGAGTTTCAAAATGGCTGAATTAGAGATTTTAAACCCTTTTAATATGCCCGAATTCCCCGGCTGACAATGTTTGAACAAGCCTAGCGGACAAGCGTTCGTCCATTGTCGCATGCGGAAACAAGCAGCTAAACACACAAAAGTAGCCAAAACGGAAAGAGACGAGTTTTCGACCATTGTTTGCTGGTTTGTCCGATAACTTTGTCTATTATTAGTAAGTTTTGGGCGTCCGCCGATCGACAGGCGTTTCAGCATGTTGATTGGATTTCGGATTGAATCTTTCGGAACTTGATTTTTCAGATTTGACTTGATTTTTGTAAAATGGATCTATGACGGTTCTCAAGGAGCTGGCATAAACGCTCAAACGCTTTGTTAATGCGGTTCTCCCTTTCCCACTGAAGGCGATCGTCTTCCCCAACCTCCTGTTCTTCTTCTGTCACCCAACCGTTCCCAAGATTTCCACTGCTTCCACAAAACGGGAGCTGCTTACTGCCAATGAAGAGCTCATTCGTGCTCCGAACGAACTAACCGAGTACTTGCTTCGCACTTCTGCGATCCAAAAATAGTTCATATGTGCAGTTATCCCACCTCCCATAAAACATATCGTGAAGACAATCCGCTTATGTGCGATCTATGTAACCAGCCGCGTCTTGGAAGGCGGCGAATTCCACGATTTGTGCAGCTGTCAAGAGGCACGGGTTTTGCGACTCGGACGTCCACGACCTCGGCTACATCGCTTCCCAGTGTGGCGTCACTTGTGGATTCTGTAAGATCGCCAAGGATCCTTCTGACATTCCCTCTGACACAACCATTTCAGGCCGCGGGGACGACAACGCTCCACCACCGCCTCCTCCCTGTGTCAACAAGTCCACCAAGTGCTACGATGAAAGCCACTGCCACGTCCCGAGATGGAGGAAGTTCATGGAGGAGAACTGTCCTCTCCTGTGTGGACTGTGTGAGCCTAACTGAAGATATATAACATAAAAATGCACATATATATTCCGAATAAACTTATCGCGCCCGACAAACACGGAAAAGAAGACCAAAGTAGCCGATCAAGTAGAAAATCGTGACGGCGAAGACCATCATAATCAGGTCGAAAGTTAGGTTCTCGCGGCCGAACGACATCTTCTCCAGTAGTTGCTCGCTCGTCACGGTACGCGACTCATCCGCGCTAAGATATTCGCCTTCGTGTCCTCCCGTCACGTTGGTCCACTGGGTGATGATTAATCCTTCGTAGCCGTATCTGAAACAATGAACCAGCTCAAATCCAAGCTAACATTGCCTGACTCACCTGAACCAACTCGCGTACTGCACCCAACTGATCCATTGCGGCAGTTCTCCGACGTTTGTGTAGAGCCCTCCGGTCAAGGAGAGAAGCGTCAGGAGAGGCCCGGCGACGGAAACAGCGACTGGATACGACGGTGACACGGTGCTCAGCATGACTCCAAACGACGAGGCGCTCTGTTCTACGAGCAGACCCGTCAAGAAGACGAGAAACACCTGTAGGAAGGAGCTCGATTGGAAGCCGACCATCCAGTAGCAGATCGCGATCATCAAGGCGCCGTCTAGTGAGAACAGGGGCACGTAGGACATCGCTCGGGTGAAGTAGTAGCCGGCCACGGAGTAGAGGCCATCGTGGTATTCGCGGACAAGGATCGGGTAGTCCATCGGCAAGAAAGTGAGGATTGCGAACAGCGTCGAGTAGGTGAGCTCGCAAACGATGTAGAACAGGGCTCCGTTGAGGTTGTGCATCCCTTCTTCTCTGGTCATGTCGGTCTTCCAGTAGAGGACGCCCACGAAGAGACCCATGATGGTTTTCTGGATAACCTTGGCCCGGAAGAGCGATGGGTTTCGCCAGTTGTCCAGCAGGGCGCGGTAGAACAGCGCGATGAGCTGAAATTGAAGGGGTTGACCAACCGAATTTGAATTCCAATGAAACGCACCTGTTCCCTGATCGGAGCCACATGCCGGACACGTGGATACGCTCCCACGCTCTTCTCAAACGAGTGGACGACCTCCATCATCATCTTGCCTTCTTCGGATTCGGCGAACGTATCGCAGATGGCGTTGACCCGTTCAAGGCACTCATCTTTCTTCGTAGCCGTCACGGCCAGCGTTTCGATGATCATGTCCGCTGGGTTGTAGTTCGTGGGACAGCTGTATCCACACTTCTGCATCAGTTCAATTGCCTTCTTCGGCTCGCCTAGGAACGCGACACGTCCGGCGGCTAGGTAGAGGACCTGAAATCGCTAAGGTTATGAAAGCCAAAAATCACGAATTATCACCTTATCGAAAATGTTGTACAGGTGTGACGAAGGCTGGTGGATGGTGCAGATAATGGTTTTTCCGGAACGGGCGAGCTTCTTCAAAACGGCGACGATGGATTCGGCCATAAAGGAGTCGAGGCCTGTTGTAGGCTCGTCGCAGAAGAGGATTGAAGGGTTCGTGAGGAGTTCCGCGGCGAAGGTAACGCGCTTGGATTCGCCTCCGGAGATTCCTTTCTTGATGCCGCTGATGCCGATTCTTGTGTTGCGGCATTTCGTTAGGCCGAGTTCTTTCAGGACCTGGAAATGTGGACTTTAGGAAACATGTTCTGGGCAAAAAAACACATATTCACGGGTACATTTTTAACACAAAAATAGCCCAAAAAGCCATTTTCGAAGGTCACATAACGACAAAACTGATCCGAAATAAGGACATAAATGTCGCCTTGACAGGGACGCAAACACGGCTTCAAAAAGGCAGATTTTTCAGTCATGAAATCAATCATCAGCGCTTGAAAAATCCGGGAAAAATAGCGAATTTTGGCAGAAATCGGTTTTCAAAGTTCCCAACTCTCGTCCATCACCTCAAATCGACCCCTAAATCGAGCTGATTCGCCCATAAAACGACCCCACAGAGTGAAAAATGCAACTTACAAAAGCGACGCGTTCGGAGCGCTCCTTCGACGAGAGATGCCCAGAAATACGGAGCCTCGCCTGTATCATCAGATGCTCGCGGACAGTCAACGTGCCCATGAAGAGGTCCTCCTGCTGGGCGTATCCACTGACAGCCGTGATGTGAGTTCCCATCTCGAATCCGTTCACCAGAACCTTCCCTTCGACGGACAGTCCGGTCAGGTTTCGGGCGAGGAGCGTGTTCAAGAGAGTTGTCTTGCCGGCGCCACTAAAAGTCCGAACTTAGGAGGAAAGAGGAGCCAGAATCACGATTACCTAGCGCCCATAAGGGCCATCAGCTGTCCTCCCTCGCAGACGCCGTTGACCTCATTCAGGAGCAGACGCTGTCCCTTCTTCGTGGACACGGAGATGTTGTGCCAGGACAGCGAAACTGGGCAAGTTTCACGGGTACTTTTGATTGATTCCGCGTCGTGAAATTCGACGCCGCGGAATTTGGCGGTCGCTTCGTCGTTGTGAAGAACTTCTTGTTCTTCTTCACCCATTTTGAACCCTGATCTGAAAACAAGCTGGGATTAGGAGACAGCAGGGAAGGAGTCAGGCTTACCAAAGAGTCGACAAGCTGCTTGCACAATGGCGTGAAGAACGGAACGACGTTCGACCGACCGGATCTCACTGGAAAGCCGATACAAGTGAGGTCGCGGGGGAATGAGGAGAGGGAGTCTAGAAGTGGAACTGGATTCAGACTAGACAGACAAGGGATACGTGACTTTGGCCACGTGACGGTCGGGACTCGGGTCTGACCGGTCGAAAGTCGATGACCTTGACGCTGTCTAGACCCGTATTTCAAAACAGACAGGACAAAAAATGGGCTTCATTTTCAGAAGCGAGTCTCCAGCGGACTGGTCGTTTCTAGCGGTGACGCAGAGAACGACCGGTCACTTGTGGAGCGCCCTCTGGAAATGATGCTTTGGATCGGCTGTCAGACAGGAGGAACTGATCCGTCTGAGCACGGTGGTCAAACCAGACCTCTGATGTCTGGAACCGAGATTCAAAGCGACTTACCCAGCGTCGGCGAAATCACGTTGACGTCCTCTCCGTTGATCTTCTTGAGCGCCGTGGTCTTGCCGGCGTTGTCGAGTCCGAGGATGAGGACGGGGATTCCTCGCTTCCACTCTTTCTGCTTCCTCAGGATCGTGTAGAGTCCCATTTGGGCCTGGAATTAAACAAACATGAGGGTAATTAATGGAAAGAGCAAACGCGCAGCGAATTTCGCGTAAGTCGGAGAATTTAAGGCAAATAGAGACGCTCCGAGTATTAAGAACATGTGATCTTGGGGCCAACCAAAACTCCGAATTCCGAGAGAAACGCTAAAATCTGCAGAGACACGTTCTGGCAGTTGCCGCGCCACACTGGGCTCTTGCAACGTTTAGCATGAGTCTAGAGGTCCGAAGGAGCGTCTTCGTCCGGATCTCGGGTGATGAAGCCGGATCTCAATGGGCTTCCGTACCTGTGAAGCCGAGTCGTGGGCGAAAGGAGTCTAGACGTGTCTCATGCTGGGTCCAGACGAATCGAAGGCGGCTAACGGCATTTTTGGGCTTAACTGGGAACGGACCGGTCGGGTCTGACGAGCCTGCTCAGACGCACTTCGACGTTGTCTAGACCGATCTGTGAAACAGAAATCTTCATTTTATGGCCAGATCTCCGAATGAATCGGTCGGACCCAGCCATGGTGCAGGCGTGCGACGTGCAAAATCAGCATGACACATTCCTTACGCATTCCAAAATGCCTATTTAAGTCATCGTTTCCACATTTGGCCACGTCATGGACAGCTCCCCCTATGCATTCTTCGACCATTTGGCCGAGTTCTTCTCATGCGTCGACTTCCGATCTATCCTTAACAACTTTTCAGCCGCCACGTGGATCGAACCTATCGCCAAGCATGCTGGCAATCGCAAAGAGTGCTCAATGCTCATCTCTCACGTGAAAGACTCATGGGATATGACTATTGTACGCCATAATTTCCGGATAATGACCCTGAAGGACTTTCAAAAAGAGGATATTCGCTATTTACGCGTGACCGGTATTAACATCGTGTCGGGGGGACTGGTATATACGAGCTACAGATCAACGAAAAGGGACGAAGATCCTTCAAAACTCTCCAAAAGTGACATTGAACCCTTCCTCAACAAAAGCATGTTCCTGCTGCAACCCAACAGCAAACTAACGATACCTTCGGAAAGCGCCGAATGCGTTTTGGACAACATGGAGAAGATTAAGGTCGGTCTGGCAGACCTGACTCTACCCTATGTCGACGAAAGAAGCGTTCGATTCTTAGAAGATCAAGTAAAATTCGGAAAACTGAAAACTCTCGTGACCCACGGGTTCGACAAGAGTGGTCTTCGAGCCTCAGAAGCCTTGTCCGACCTCTTCGATCAAAGTCAAATGCAGAAGTTTGTTGGCTACGTGCACAATGAAACCCTTCTTGAAAAGCTGATGGCAAAATGGAGCCAGAATGAGAGGATCGACTTCTCCGTGACAGGTCAATTCAGGTCAACACCCCCAAATTTCAAACAGGTTTTTGGCAAAATCACGGCCAGAACGAGGGACCAGATGACTCTTCGCTTGGAGCACCCCACATATAGACAGTTTTGCCTGAACACGAAGATTGGACTTGCGAATTGGGAGTTCTATGTTTGTACTGGGGTACAGTTTTATGGGATTGAAGAATTGGAATAAAGCTAGCTAAGTTTGTAATGGTGCAGGCTTGAAGTGAACGCGGTCGCACATCCCAAATTGTCACACTTTTGAATCCATATATACTGCTTGCTCCGCACGAGGTCTCATTCCTACATTCCCACGATGGACGACGTCCCTCTCGAGTTCATCCTCAACACCACGAACCTCCTTCCCCGAGATCAAATCGAACCTCTGTACGGTCGCGGCGGTGCTGTTCCAAGCTATTCCGAAGAGACAGCCTGGGCTTATGAAGACCATCTCAGAACGCTGGAGTCCCCGTGGGGGGATTCTTACGAGGACTTGCCAAGAGACGAGAACAGGATTAAGATTTTGGTCGGGGACGACAGCGAAGAATCTGTTTACGGGTATTTTGTGAAAGAGCTGAAAGGTCAGTCGCTTCAAACGTTTAAGAACTGCGCTGTTTCTAGGATTAGAATATTGACCAAAGACGACACAGGTGCGCAGTTCTTAGATGAAGACGATAAGCTGAATCCCAAGGAATTAAGAACCTTGGCCAAGTTCTTCGCTGTCATGAAACGGCCAGTGCAAGGATTGTGTTTAGACGTCGATCTATCTTCTCCCTTAAAATGCCTGGATTTGTGTCCTTGGATTGAGGAGATCTCCATATCGAACTACTTCAACTCCTATCAAGAATCAGTTATTTTAAGAGCGATGGAGGTTGGAACGTTACATACTCTTTGTCTTGAAGAAGTCAAAGTAAGCCGAGATCTAAACGAGGTCCTTCAGAGATGGACCCTCTCTAGGCAGTTCCGGTCGCTTAATCTGGAATCGGTTAAGATGGATCCGAAATCTTGGGAAGCGCTGACGGAATTCGTGTATCAGGAGATCAGGAAGAAGCCTATGAATAGCCAGGGTTTCTATCTGGAGATCGGGAAACGTGATCAGGAACCGGGGGACAAGGACGGGAATCAGGATAAGACAGCAAAGTACAGTTTGAGCTTTCGTTGAGTTTAAGCTAAGCTTTAAGCTCAGGCTTCAAGGACTGATTTGTAATGTTTCAATAAATCAATGTGCCAATTCTCACTTGCCCCTCTCTCACACCTCTTAACAGGCCATTTAAACCAAACTCCTGCACATCCGACCCCATTCCTCACCAACCATCATGGAAAACGTTCCTCTCCAATTCATCCTGGCCTCGACCAATCTCCTACCCCATCGAGAAATCGATTTTGACTACCAGGGACTAAAGGATTGCAGTTTCTCCGACGACGACGGCACTTGTGCACAGGAAACTCCCCTGAAGCAACTCACGTCGGCCTGGAGCGATTCTTACCAGCGCTTGCCGGATAATGAAACCGAGATCGAGATAGCTGTGAATGAGAACGGCGAAGATGTCGCTTACAGCTACTTGGTGGACAAGTTGAAGGACGAATACGTGGACACTTTCGAGAATTACGTAATCACTTACATTGATGTGCGCAAAAAGAGCTATATGGAAGAAGAGCGCAGATTGGACTCCAAGCCTGTTCACCTTTTAGGCACGTTTTTCGGACTCATGAGGCGTCCAGTAAGACAACTGCGCATCGACTCCCCCCACGTCACTTCCCTGAGAAGTTTAGAAATGTGCCCTTGGATCCAGAAGCTGTATATTAAGCTCAGTTTCCCGGATTCCTTGGTTATAAGAGCGATTGAGGTCGGAACCCTGCTTGTCCTTAGCATCATCGAAGCTCGGGTGAGTTCGCCTGTGAGTCAGGCTCTTGGAAGATGGGTCCAATCTCGTCAGTTCCGCGAGTTTCGTCTTAGAGCAGTCGAGGTGGATGCTGAAGCCCATCGAGCGTTGCTGGATGTTGTGCTAGATGAGGTCAAGAATCGGGTGAAGAGGAATAAGAGGTCAAAGGTTTCCGGTGCAGGCGATTGGGATTTGAACGTTCTCTTTTATTGATTTCTGATTTTAACCGTAAATGACAAAGTTCCCAATAGTGCAGGCGCCTATCTATACGTACTCGTAACCGTCTTCTTCGAATACACCGGATTCACCGTAAACCTCCCGAACAGCGACGTCCTCAGCTCCCTGAAAACCTGAATCTTAGTTTCCTCTTTCCACCTCCAACCCACCTATTAAAGACCAAATACAAAATCGGGTTCGCGAACCCGAAATTGAACTGAACGATGGTTCCCAGGACGTGCATAGCCACTGACCGGATATCCAAATACTGTGCCGCTTTGTAGGAAATTGTGACGTTGACTGCGCAGACCAGGAAGATCACGAAAGCTTGGATCATGACCCGCATTTCAGCATTGGAGAGGATCTCCCTGTTTGATGTTACTTGGCGACGTTTCCGGATCAGGGCCAAGACTATTAGGATGTAGAGAAGGAGCGATAAGCACATCACAACGATGGTGAAATAGTATCTAAAGTCGTTGAAAGCGATAGACCAAGTATCCGTAAAATCCAGCGATGCTAGAGCCAGATCAATCCAATAGACGTATTTGACCAGGGGAGTGTTGGATACAATGACGTGAGCGAGGCAAACAACCCAAATCAGGCCTAAGGAGATTTTGTAGAATCGGTTTCTCAGCCTGGCGATTTCTGAGAGAACCACAAAGCGGTTGAAGGCCAGGAGAGTGGAACAGAGGAAGAGGCCATACCAGGCCGTGTCCAGGAGACCAACGACAAGCTGGAAATCTGAGAATTGAGGAGATTGAAGTGGGTTTACGCTTACGTTTTCGATCACAGGATGAAAGACAGAAGCAGTCAAGGTGAATATCGCAAAAATGCCGTAGACTAGTAGAAGTAGGCTTTCAAAAATGCAGAGATTGGCTATGATGACGAAGGAGATCTGAGTCTTGAATTTGGGGTTTGTGAAAAAAACCTGAAAAATTGAGGATGTTGAGGATTGGGGACAGATTGATCTTACCCTGATGATCAGGATATTAAGGATTATAGGAACGACAGCTAAGACCAGGGTTGGAATGGCCGTTATAGGGTACTCATAGGGACGGACTTCGAACATGTAGACCATGGTTGCGATCTTCCGGCTTCCCGATTACTATGAGTTCGGCCGGCCGACGTGGAAAACAACCCCTGCTCAAAGAACCCTAACCAAATTACATAAATCACATTTATTCGACGCTGGGATCGAGTCGACGTCGACAAGTACTGCACTTGAACTTATGGACACAAGCCACGTCCATGAGCTCTTAATTAGCGACCGGTCAGAGTTAAATAGGCATCCGTTGTTTAGGGTAATGAGCATGCTTAGGCAAAACAGCACTTAAGTCTGAGTGATCTGGCGCTTAAGGCCAC
>KN166876.1:8753-23228 GCA_000757745.1 Steinernema scapterisci | reverse complement strand
GGGCACGGCTGGGGTTTTGTGGGATCTGGTTCTGGTTCAAAGTAATGTTTTGACTGTAAGATTTGAGATGGCGTAATGGATTGTTCTGTGTGGGACGCGAGGGGAATTGCTCTTAAAATAGCTGTACCGACATCAGCGCCAAAAATCAAGAGCGCTAACGGCATGAGCGCGAAGCAAAAAATGCGCTAAACGACATTAGCGCCAATTAGCTTGTGCTTACGCCTAGTTTTTGAGTTCCAAAGACGCTCTCAATGTCACGGCTTTGCATTTCAAACAGGCTTCGACCTGCGAACAGACCACATTTCAAACAGCGGGGATAGAACTAGAGGACGACACTTGCTGCAAGCCTTAGGCTTGGGCTCGGGCTTTTGCCTAGTTTCTGAAGCGCCGAAGGCGCTGTGAACTGCAGGCTTCGCAATGCGCACAGGCTTCGACCTGCAAACAGGCTTAGGCTTAGGGGCCGCCGCAGACGAATACCTATTTTCCCCGCGCCGTAGGCGCCTGCAGACGGGGTGTGTAGGCCTGGGGCGAAAGTTCCAGACTTAGGGCGACACTTTTAGAACGTGATTAAAACAGTTATAGAACCCAAAACATTGAAAACCGATCTTTGTAGCTTAAAATCCGCTGAGAGTTCCCAGAAACTTGTGGAAGGGTTTAGCGCTCTTTACGTTGGCGCACTTACTGTTTGGCGCTCTTGTCGTTCGAAGCTGATGTCGCTTGGCGCTGATGATATAACATCCTTAAAATAAGATAATGAATCTTATAAGACTTGAGACTTGAGACGCCAATAACTCGTAAACCCTATTTAATCAAACTTAATCACCAGGTCACAAAGTTGGTGCTCCTTGCACTGACGTCTGTATTCCGCTCGCCAGATCCCACGTATCCCAGTTCCTTTGATTTCCACAGTTCCATTGCAGTCAGCTTCAAAACAGCAATTATCCGGTTTCGGGCAGACTGCTTCACCATTCCTTTGCCACCGAGGCAACCTCATAAACCCAATTTCAAAAGTACATTTTCCGCTTGAGACCTTGATTGGACCTTTCTGACCTTCATCCCAACGGTTCGCCCTTTTCAGCGCAATTTCCTTGATCTTAACAAATTTTGGTAGTTCCCGGGTCAAGGTCAGAAGGGTCAGAACCTGGGCAACAACATCCATCCGTTCAGGCTCTGGAAGCTTGACGTTCTCAAATGTGAATTTCCGGAATAGACGTCTTAGTGTAGCCATAAAGCTCTTGGTTGAATGATCACTTTTGGAAGCTTTCCTAATCCATAGATTCTAAAATTGCGTAATGGGAGAAGCCAAAAGAGGACTTATAGCTCCCGCACTAATTCCGTCCCAGTTTCTAAACCTGACATGAATAACGTCGACTGCCTCCCAGTCGGCTTTGGCAAAACTTGACATCTGAAGCAACTTACTATAGTCCGAGGGTCCCTAAAGAGCGGAAATTTGCGATCCATCTTCTCTTGAATATGCATGTTGTTGTCTTTACGCTCTTCTGCTCCGTCCTCAACTACGCAGGGCGGGACTGTGTCAAGCCCAGGACTGAGTGAAAATTAACACTGTTTGAACTGTTGAAATAGGTGCAAAATTCTCAGCACCGATTTCATAATACCAACTTTCTGCTTTTGCCTGTTCTGCTCCGCTTTTCGTGTTCATCAAGCCCAGCATGTCGCTGTCCTTGGACCTTCTGTGCTCCATACTTACCTACGTCAAGATCCGATCGCTCTCGGATCTACTCAACCGGTCTACTTACCAAGAAGACGTTCTCTTGACTGCTGCCAAGTATGCAATAAACCAGCATCTTCTCTTGAATATAAGAATCATCTGCTATGAGGATGGATCAACAAGAATCCTCTTCAGCAAGAATCTAAACTTAGACTTTGATAACGGCCGCGAAATACAGCCAAATGAGCTGTCAGAAACCGACTGGAAACGCGTGGGAAACATTGAACTTTGCGACGGAGCCGGAGATCCTCTTGCGGGACCGACAATCCAAGATCTGCTTGACAGAAAAGACCTGAAATGTCGCGTCTTGTCAGCTGAAAACTGTTCGATACTTGCTTTGTCTTTCAAGGCTACCCATATCGGAAGCCTATACAATACGCTAGGTTCTGTCCTTATGCACGTGAAGCCGGGCTCTATACTTGTTTCTGAAAATTCTGGGATTCATCCCTATGAATTGATCGCCTGCATGGAAAGACTACTCAACATCGATAAGTACCCAGAAGAGCAGGTGGCTGAGATTCTGAAAAACGTGTCAGTCGAAAATCTGAAATGTTTGAAATATGGAATCACTTCTAAAACAGACCAAAGAGTGAAGACACTAATCAGGAAAGCTTTGCAAGACCTGGAACGGATTTGGATAACAATACATCCTACGCTCAGCGGGAGGCTAATATTCAAAGCTCGCAAAGGCTCGGAAGTGGTCAAGGAGATCAACTTTTCTGACATTGCAGAATCGTACTGGAACAAAGTTGTCGAAGTTCATGTCCAGACTAACCCCGACGTCATGAGAAGTGAGGAAGGATGCGAAGATCTCCCAGAACTCTTGACTCACTGCACGCAACTGTCAGTAGACCGTTATGCGAAGAATGAGGAGCATGACAAGATATTCATGGATGCGCTGAAGCGTGTGGTCAGGAAAGTCAGATTTGACAAGGTCGAGAGTGGATCACAGGGAAGGAATACCGTAATCACCGATATCTTACCGCTTCTGACAGGAAACGACAGGCGCCGCATCAGCACCTGGCAGCTTAAATTAGAATCTGTGGTCGAACGCCATGACGAGGAAAGTCTTCTCACTCTGAGAAGCAAGAAATGCAGTTTTAAGATCAAGTTTATGGGTCCAACTCAAAGTCATCAGTGTCGATGTCACGTTATCTACGGGGTGACCAACTTGAAAACAGGAAACTGTTGTTTTAAAGCCAAAGGATGTAACGGAACTGTTCTTATAGAAGAAACTGTAAAAAGCGGAGTTTGGAGAGCCGATTTCGAACGACTCCGTGGCCAGAACCACTTCTATAATTTGGAGATTAGCTTAGATTAATGTAAATCTCGTATTTTGTGTTAAATTGTGCAAAAGTAGGTACAAACCTGAATTGAATCGCTTTCAAGATGCAAAATGTGCATAAAAACATTTCCTAGTATCAGATTTTTGGTGCTGTTTTGCTCATCTTGCCTAAGAAGACCGGCATGCCGCTTTCCTTGGGTACCTGTGCTGTATCCTTATCTACGCCTCCAGCAAAACTATTCAGGCTGATTTGGAATGACTACGTGGCCAGTACCGCCTTAATAATTCAATCGTTAGATCTGACCAAAGACTGAAGAGTAGGTTTTGTGATGTCATGGCATCTGCGCCAACGACAAGAGCGCCAACGTGAAGTGCGCTAACTCTTCCACAAAGTTTCAGTTGAATTCTCAACAGATTTTAAGCTACACAGATCGGTTTTCAATGTTTTTTGGGTTCTAGAACTGTTTTAACCACGTTCCAAAGGTGGCTCCCTAAGCCTGGAACTGCCGCCCCAGGCCCACACACTCCGTCTGCAGGCGCCTACGGCGCGGGGAACATAGGTATTTGTCTGTGGCGGCCCCTAAGCCTGTTTGCAGGTCGAAGCCTGTGCGCACTGCGAAGCTCGCAGTTCAAGCTTCAGAAACTAGGCAGTCGTCTGCCGGTGTTTGAAATGTGGTCTGTTCGCAGGTTGAACCACTTCTATAACTTCGAGATCAGCTTAAACTGACGCAAAATTTTGTGCCCAACAGTTCAGCATTGTGCGAAATCTGACATTCTTCAATGTGTCAATGTGAAATCCTATAAATAGCCTTGCCCATATGATTCTCTGCTGTTGCCTATTCCGCTGCGGTCTTCGCGTTCATCAAGCCCAGCATGTCACTGTCCTTGGACCTCCTGTGCTCTATACTCACCTACGCGAACAGCGAATCGCTCTCGGATCTACTCAACCCACGAACTTCCCATAACGACCTTCTCTTGACAGCTGTCAAGTATGCCAGAAACCAGCATCTTCTCTTGAACATAAGAATCTTGTGCTACAAGAATGGATCAACAAGAATCTTCTTCAGCAAAAGTCTGAACTTAGGCTTCGATTACGGCCGCGAAATACAGCCAAATGAGCTGTCAGAAGCCGACTGGAAACGCCTGGGGAGCATTACACTTTGCGAAGGAGCCGGACACCCTCCCGCGGGACCGACAATCCAAGATCTGCTTGACAGAAAAGACCTAAAATGCCGCGTCTTATCAGCTGAAAACGGCTCGATACTTGCGCTGTCTCTTATACTCAATGGACAGAACGATGATACCCATAATGGATGCCTGCGCAAAACACTGGATTCTATTCTTATGCACGTGAAGCCGGACTCAATTGACGTTTCTGAAGATTCTGGAATTCATCCCTTACAATTGATGGCCTGCGTGGAACGGCTAGTTAGCACTGGCAATTTCTCTGAAGACCAACTGTGTCAGATATTTAGAAACCTGCCAGAGTTACCTTCGAGGCTTCTCAAATCAAAAATTTCGCCTTGGATTAACATCAGAGTGCAGACACTCATAGATGAGGCTTGTAAAGAGGGGGAAAGGTTTCGGGTAATTGTGTGGCCGACACTGAACGGGAAGCTATTAATCGAAGCTCGTAAAGACTTGTGCTCCAGAAAGAAGATTGACTTGTCCGACTTCACTGCTTCTGACTGGCGCAAAATCGACGAAATTTGTGTTCAGCTTGACGAAGACTGCCTTTACAGTGCTCAAGGTTATGAAGATCTCCCAGAACTCTTAACTCATTGCAAGACACTGTCAGTAAGTTGCTCTTCCAAAAATGAGCAGCACGGCAAGATATTCATGGAAGCTCTAAAGCGAGTGGTCAGAAAAGTTACGTTTGAAGAATTTTATAGTGACCGGGGGAGGCATACCGGACTCACCGATATCTTACCGCTTCTGACAAGAAACGACAGGCGTCGCATCAGCACCTGGCATCTAAAGATGGACTCTGTGGTCGAACGACAGGACGAGGAAGGTCTTCTCACCCTGAGAAGCAAGAAATGCAGTTTTGAGGTCAAATTCATGGGGTTAACTGAAAACTGGCAATGTGAATGTAAGGGCTACGCAACTGTAAACTGCTGTTTTGAGGCCAAAGGATGTAATGGAACAGTTCTTATAGAAGAAACTGGAAAAAGGGGAGTTTGGAGAGCCGATTTCCGACGACTACATGGGGAGTACACCCTGCGTGACTTGAATATTAGCTTGGACTGACTCGAAATTTTAAATAGAAGAAGCGGATTTTTAGGAGCGGCCAACTGTACCTAACACTTCAGCATTGTGTGAAGACTGACATTGTTCAATGTGTAAATGTGAAACCCTATAAATAGTCTCGCTCATATAATACTCTCTGCTGTTGCCTATTCCGCTGCGGTCTTCGCGTTCATCAAGCCCAGCATGACACTGTCCTTGGACCTCCTGTGCTCCATACTCACCTACACAAACAACGAATCGCTCTCGGCTCTACTCAACCGGTCAATTTCCCAAGACGACCTTCTCTTGACAGCTGTAAAGTATGCAATAAACCAGCATCTTCTCTTGAATATAAGAATCACCTGCTATGAGGATGGATCCACGATGCTTCTCTTCCGCAAGAGTCTGGGCTTAGACTTCGAGAACGGGAACGGATTAGCCTTTGATCAGCTGACGGAGACTGACTGGACACGAATAGGAAGGATTGAAGTTGGAGATGGACCAGGACACGCTCCTATGGGTCTCACGGTCAAAGAGTTGCTTGAAAGGAAGGACCTAAGATGTCGTGTCTTGTCTGCAACGGCGAATTCGATTCTAACTTTGCTCCCTGAGACGTTCGCCCAGACCGACAACTCACTTATACTAGACTGCCTTCACCAAACTTTGGCTTCGCTTCTCATACAAGTCAGGACTGAACTCATCGATCTTTCCAATCCTTCTGGAATACGTTGTTTCCATGTCATCGCCTGCTTAGAAATACTGCTCAACTCGCTTTCGCACTCTCACGACCAAGTGGCCGAAATTCTTAAAGGCATGTCAGAGTCGAATCTAAGATCTCTCTCGTCAAACATCACGCGCTCAACCGACCGAAGAGTGAGGCTGATGATATCAGAAGCTCTGGCCGACCGCCGAGAAATCTGGCTGGAAGTGAACCCAACACTCAGTGGCAAACTCATACTGACGGCTCGTAAAGGCTTAAAGGTCAAAACGGATATTGAAATGTCTGAACTCGTCGAATCAGACTGGACGAAGATATCCCAAATTTTGGTCCAGGTCAGACCGGAACACCTGCACTCAGATCAAGGATGCGATGATATTCCAGAACTCCTGACTCACTGCCAGAAGCTTTATGTCGATCATGGCTCCAAACTTGAGCAGTATGACATCATATTTGAGCAAGATATTTTACCCCTTCTGGCAGAAGATGACGCTCGCCGCGTGTTTGTCTGGCAGTTAAAGTTGGACTCTGCTGAAGAACTAGGAGACGAAACTGGCCTGTTCGAGGTGAGAAGCACAAAATGCAGATTTAGGATCGACTTTATGGGTCCAAGTCAAGATTATCAATGTCAATGTGGTGAAGTAAGGCAGCTAAAAAGAGCCGAAAAGTGTTGTTTCAAAGCTAAGGAATGTAACGGAGCTTTGACCATTGGAGAAACTGGAAAAACTGGAATTTGGAGGGCGGATTTTGAACGAGGACACGATTACTCTTACTTTTTTAATCTAGCGATTTGTCTTGACTGATCTGGGATAAAGTACGGAGGTAGTAAATTTCACGTTTGGAGGAATCTTAGCTTCTTGAAAATCTTAGCATGGTATACATGTGAGCGTCTTTGGGTCCTTTGTGACCCACAGAAGAACGGTTTTGTCCAGGAAGGCACACAAAGGTCTGATGAAAACTAGGTTTGCCCAGGAAGGTCAAATGAAAAAATACAAAACAATGACAAAAAGGTCGAATAAAAACTAAGTCGTAAACAAAGCGGTAGGCCTGTGTATTAGAGACCTATGAGATCTATGTGATCACAAAAACGTCCGATTTGGAGTCCGATTCTAAGCGACGACACAGGTGTCAAACAGTCTTTGATTTAGACGATAATTTTTATGTGAGTGGACCTAGTTTCCAAAGATTCTTATTCTCATAAACTCAACCCTTCAGTTCAACAACTTAAAGACTAATCACCATGTCACCAAACTGGTGCTCCTTACACGCGATATGGGTACCGTAGCTGGCTTGGACATTTTTCAATGTGGTTCCGCGCCGTAGGCGCCTGCAGACGGGGTGTGTAGGCTTGGGGCGACAGTTCCAGGCTCGGGCGACTCTGTCAACTGTGTCTCGCCGCTAAATCCGAGCGTTATAAGATTACGTCGCTATAAGTTCCGTCGCTCTAACTTCCGTCGCTATAAAGTCGCATCGCTATAAAGTCGTCGCTATAAATGATTTCGCTATAAGGTCATGGAATCCCACAGAACATCTTGCCCAAGAAGGCACACAAAGGTCTGATGGAAACTAAGTCTGTGATAGGTGGTGATATGTGATAGGTATATTTAGGCCTGTGTAATCACTTTAACGTCTAATGTGGAGTCTGGTTGTATGCGACGAAGCAGGTCTCAAACAGTTCGATACTTGTTTAAGCAGGATTCCGGTACGCCCAGTTTAAGATCACGCAGTTTGGACCAAACAAAGAGTTGTCCGAATCAGAATCGTCTGAGTTTGGCCAATCTCGGTTTCGGCAAATTTCGATATTCCGATTTGTGGCGGTTAGATCGAAACCGGGTCATTAATCTTAAAGATTGAAATCTTAAGATCTAAACCGATTTTGGTTTGCCCACATCGAGATTCCCGGTTTCGATCTAACCGCCACAAGCCCCGATTGACCGCCACAAGCCCCGGAAGCCTGTTTTGAAATCATTTGGACTTATATACTTTATTCTCACAAACTCAGCACTTCAGTTCAACAACTTAAAGACTAATCACCATGTCACCAAACTTGTGCTCCTTACACCGACGTTCATACTTGGCTTTCCAAACTCCACATACTGCACTTCCTGCAATCTTTACAACCCCATAGCAGTCTGCTTCAAAACAGCAGTTCTGGGGTTCTTGACAATCTTCCTGACAACTTTCGACACGCTTTGGTCCCATGAACTTAACCTCGAAAATACATTTTCCGCTTGTGATCTTGATTGGGAAGCTTACGTCCTTGCTCCAGCGGTGTACTCGTTTCAGTGCTATTCCCTTGATCTCTACTACGGGAGTTGCTGGGTTTCTGGCCAGTAATTGCAGGATCTGAGCGACCGCGTTAAGACGTTCGTAGTCTAGAAGTTTGATATACTTAAAAGTGAACTTTTCTAATAGACGTCGTAAAGTGGCGAGAAATCTCTTGATCGAATGGTCGATTTTGGGAGTTTTCCGAATATTGAGATCTTCAAAATGCGTAACGGGAGAAGCCAGGAGTAGACTCAACCTTTCCCCATCCATTTCGTCCCGGTTTTTAAACACGACGTTAATAGCTTCAACTCTGTTCCAATTGGCTTCAACAAAACTTGAGAGTTGAAGCGGGTTGCAATATTCATAGCTTTCAGTGCAGAACGGTCCGTCCAGAGCATGGAGCTGTGGTCCACTGTTCGGTGTTGCTTGAACGCATATGATTGTAATTATCTGCTCCTGCTTAACGTGCTCTATAGCTGCCGCTAGTGCTTCACGTTCTTCCAATGGTAACCAAGAAACAAGTTCTTCACTGTTTTTCCACAGCTCAAAGTCCTTGAAACATCTCAGAATTTCCAGGATGCGGTTGTAGGGCAATTTTTCCATGCTTGCCATAGTTCCGAGCAACGTCGCGTATCCCAACCCAGAGACTTTGATACAATCCATGGTTAGGTTTTCAATTAAAAACAGCAATATTTTGTTGAAAAGATCGACAGAATAAAAGCGAATATTAAGCAGTAAAACTCGGCATTTGAGCGTTCTTCTACCCAACAGAGTTTCCAAAGAAGCTCCCTTACAAGATTCTCTGTCGAGCTTTCTGCGGATTTCTATCGTTTCAATACGTTTCCAATCTGTTTCCGAAAGGTCTTGAAGATCTACGGCCTGGTTGTTGTCGAAATCTGACGACAGACCTTTGCTAAAGAAAACCGACACGGAATTGTCCTCGAGGAGCCCGATTCTAACAAATGTTTTTGTTCGCACGTTTTGGGCGTATTTGGCGGCAAAGGAGAGGACGTCATCTTGGTCGAATGGTAGATTAGAAACTGTTTCTCGGCTGGTGAAGGTGAAAATTGAGCATAGAAGGTCGAAAGAGAGGGACATGTTGCTTTTCGTCGCCCGTTTGTCAAGCACAGTGTTATATACGCTGAGAGCTTCAAAGCGATGCGCCAAAATTAGCAGTTGTAAGTTTTGAAAGTTTGAAAAACTGTGTTTGTCTGTTATAATTAGATGAAAACGCGTCTGACGCACGATTTTGTCAGGTTTATGGACAACAAGCCGAATAATCTCTAAAAAGGTAGTCACCTGTTTAATTCCAAATCAGAAATTCTGTAACTTCCAAAGTGCTTGATCTCTATTACACGGACCCACCACCAAACCTAGCTTCCATTAGACCTTTGCGTGCCTTCCTGGGCAAATCCGATGTTCTGTGGGTCACACAGAACCCAAAGACGCTCACATTCATAGCATGCTAAGATTTTCAAGAAGCTAAGATTCCTCCAAACGTAAAATTTACTACCTCCGTACTTTATCCCAGATCAGTCAAGACAAATCCCTAGATTAAAAAAGTAAGAGTAATTTTGTCCTCGTTCATTCTAGAAAACATTCTAGAAAACCTTCTGCACACTGCTCCAAAAAACGCAAGTTTCCCAACTCCATCTTTCAAGCGCTTATAACTCAGATTTAGAGCATAATCGTCTTGGAGGATGTTGACGCCTATGGGGGCCTCTCTAACTCAAAGGATCAGTAAATGGCTCATAAAGGCATCAACTGGGTAACATGCAGCGGCTTTCGGACAACTCGCCGGAAAACAATTCGCCGGACGGACAATTCGCCGGAAATTTAGCCGTGGGTTTTAGGCGTCAAACAGTGCCAATCTGAGCTTTCTTTCAGTTGTTTTAGCTAACAGACGAAGTGCTGTGACGAAGTGTTCAGGCTTGAGGCGACTCGTTTCGGCAGCGGGGTGTGTAGGGATACGGGTACCTTAGCTGGCTCGGAAATTTTTCAATGTGGTTCTGCGCCGTAGGCGCCTGCGGACGGGGTGTGTAGGAATAGGGCGACAGTTCCAGGCCTGGGCGCCACTTTTCTGCAGCGGGGATAGTACTTCAGGGCGACACTTTCAAACAGGCTTAGACTTAGGCTTGGGCTTTTGCCTAGTTTCTGAAGCGCCGAAGGCGCTGTTAACTGCAGGCTTCGTACTGTGAACAGGCTTCGACCTGCAAACATGGCCTAGGCGTTAGGTCGTGCAGACTTGAAACGACATTTGCAAACCTGAATTTGTCTTTAGTAACCTTGAACAACTAAAAGAAAGCTCAGATTGGCACGGTTTGACGCCTAAAACCCACGGCTAAATTTCCGGCGAATTGCTTTCCGGCGAATTGTGTTTCCGGCGAATTTTCCACCTGGCGAATTGTATTTCCGGCGAGTTGTCCGGAAATCACATGCAGCGGCTTCCGGAACGCCATTGACAGGGTTGCGGCAGCCGAAGGACGTATTCTGTTCATGACGACAAACCACAAAGAACTACTTGACAAGGCACTGATTCGTCCCGGCAGAATCGACTGCGTGGAGTACCTGGGATACTGCTCTAAGTCCATGCTGGGACGAATGTTTCAGCAGTTCTACAAGGTGGACCAACGGATGATTCAAGACTTTCAAAACGCCGCCTACAATGCAAATAAGAAGCTCTCGCCTGCAGCCGTTCAGGGTCATTTCTTGCTTTGCAAGAACGATCCTCAAAAGGCTGTCGACACTGTGAAGGAGCTGTTGGACAGATCTTAGATCTTAGGTCAAGACTACCATGGGAACGGACAAGCCTATGGAAGACAGTCCTGTTGAAGACAAAGCTGCAGTCCGACAAAACTCTAATAATAATTTTAATCTCTTTTTGGCGTTTTTAATTGTTACAAACAGCAGACTAAGATAGTATCACATCACAGAGTATTACATATAACGTAGCTTAGACCCACTTTATACATCGCTAATGGTGGACCACATTTTTGTGACTTCTCTAAACGTTTGAACATGTTCATCCATAGCTCTAAATTTCTGGTTACCTTTAAAGAATGAATCAATCAAGGCAGGGGTCCCGCTAAATCGATCGCGGGACTTTCCAGATGCTGCCACTGAGTCCCGTTTAACCTAAATGCACAAAATAGAACTAGAAATCTGAGTATTTTGAGTACCTTTCAGGGAGATCCTTCCAGTCAATTGAAAGACTGGCTTGGTTAAATGTCCCAAAAATTGTGACATCCGGTAGGTTGATTGTGGGGCTTTCTAAACGCTTGAAAATTAGCTTGGTTTTGTTTGGCGGTCCTTACATTTATCGTTTCGAAGAACTTTGAGAGAAATTCAACTAAGTCGAGTTTAAGCTAAAAGCACAAAATGCAAGTAGAAACATGAGCATTTTAAGTACCTTTCCGGGAGGTTCTTCCAGCAAATTGATGAACTGGGTTGGTTGGATGTCCCAAAATTTGTGACATCCGGCATGTTGTGTGGTGGCTTTCTAAAAACATGAACATTAACTTAGTTTGGTTTGGCGGTCCTTACAATTATCGCTCCTTGTGGGTTTTGAAGAGTTTTTCTCCAAATGAAGAGCTGAATTTCTGAAAGACTCACAAATAAGCTTACTTGATCTTTAGTTTAGTTAACAGAGCTGCCACTAAAAGGATTTGATTGAGCCATGGCTTAGCATCCAAGACGTTCGTACCTTTATCGTGTTTAAACAGCCATCAGTTTGAAGAACCAAATTAAGCATAATAATGCTGAACGGTCATTGAAAAACGTAAATAAGAACACGCCGACAAATAAAGACGTCGAGGCAGCTTTCCACAGACGAGGTTGGGGTAGATGAGGCGAGTGCCTCAGCCATCCAGCATCGATTACCTCTGGCAGCGCAGCGGCTCCGCGCGCTCCTCGCCAGGTGGAAAACGGGCATCAACGGCCACTCTATGTAATTAATGGCCGCGCGGCTTAATTTGTAGCTACAAGACGACATATTCTAGCGTTTCTGTGCAGATGGAAACAAGGCTTTGAGGCCGCTTAACGTGATTGACAACGATGCAGTTAAGGCTTTTAAGGCCGTTCAGAGTCTTGACGATCTGAGCTGGTTGAGAGGGGAGCTGCGTTTGCTTGAAACACCCCAGATTGTTTGGGACGATAGATCTTCTGTGCTCTCTGCTCAAGAATGTCAGCATGGAGACACTCTCAGTTCTGTCCACTAAAGACGACATTTGCTCATTGCTCATGAGGGGATGAGCACAGACGAGGACAAACATAAACATCATGGCAACTAAACTTAAAGCAGACAGCTTTACTTGGCTTAAGCATCCTAACAGCCAATTACATTGATACATTATAAATATGCCTAGCTTATTTCGAGAGGACGGGTGTGCTCTCTTTCAGTCGTTTTCACTTGAAGCTTGAGCGGTTTCGGAACGCATGGATCTAAACGGGACGGCTAGAATTGTGGACGAAACGCAGAGGCGCCTACCTTGGCTCAATCCGTCCGGATAATCCTGCCGGCTACAGCGACGACTATGATGGAACACGTTCCAAACCAGAAGATTGGGATCTGAAGCTTTAAAATTATGACCAGTTTAAGACACAGCTCTTACACTTATCGGTGATAGACTTGAATAAAGTTCATTTGCATTTAGCTAATAAAGCCAAATCGCCAAAGCTGAAAAGTTCCGATTCAGAAGAGTCACTTTTACCCAAGTCTCTCTCACCTTTACCGTTTTGGGATAGCAAGCATTTCGTCTAATAAGGAGTTAGTTTCAACAGCCAAATTGAATTGGCCATAAAAGGTCATTTAAATAACGTAAATAAGAATAAGCCGGTAAATAAAGACGTTCGGGCAGTTTCACATTGGCAAAAAATTGGGCGGATGTGGCGAGTGGCCGAGCCACTCAGCATCGATTACCTCTTGCAGCGCCGCGTCCTTGCGCGCGTCTGCCTAGATGGGAAACAAGCCTTGGCGGCCGCTGATGTCATTAACGGCCTCGGGGGATGTGTTTGGAAACTGCGTAAACAAAGCAATTGTTGCAGCAATGCAGCCAAAGGAAACGTCAAAGGTCAAAAAGAAAAAGTCAAGTGGAGCTGCTCCGCAAAGAGAGCGTCCGACTCGGAAGGGTGCCGGAAGCCGGGCAGTACAGGACGATAAAGAGTTGTATCTTCAGATTCTGCCTTAGAGAAGCGCAGGGTGACGCCATTAAGGTGCTTGTATCCGGCCAGAACTATCGAAAATGTGGAAATGCCTCTTACAGCAAAGATCCAGCTGATGTATTATCTCAGCGAGCATCATCCCCTGATTTCTGGAGCTTAAAACACGGCAACAAGGAGGGGCATTCAGTCAACATCAGCTTCCTGTCGCGATGTGTCTTGCTATATTGCGGGAAGAAGAGCGAAATCCTTGGATGCGCCAACTTGAAAGACGAGTACAGAGCAGTTGCAATCGTTCGGGAAGGTCATCAAGTTGTGTTCTGTGTCAAACTGTAGCCGTTGACAAGGCTCGTGGGTACAGGAATCGAGGAAGTCCCCGGTGGACTGAACATCTGATGTTCACTGGTGCGGGCCACTTTCAAACGGGCGTCCCGCCACGATTTCTGGGCGACAGCGGTCGAACGAACGAGCGATGCGGTCGTCAGTCGTCCATGTTTCGTTGCAGCGAGCGGTCGGTCGGTTGCCTGTGCTCTGGCACGTTGTGCTCTTCTCTGTTCTGCGTTCTGTGCTGCGCCTCGACCTGCTCGCAAAAAAGTCTCAAAGATTGCTCATAATTCTAGGCTTTAAATGTCACAACGCCCCAGCGCCCCCTACTCACAGCACTTCTTGAAGAGCATCTCCAACTTTTGAACTTTTGCCACAAGTACGCGAATATGTAGATACGCGATTGTCCAAGTACGCAAATGTCCAGGTACGCGAACGTCCGGGTACGCGATTGTCCAGGTACGCGATTGTGTGGTACGCGAATGTCCGGTACGCAAATGTCCGGTACGCGAATGTCCGTACACCGGCACGTTGTGCTCTTCTCTGTTGTGCTCGTTGTGCTCGTCTCCTTTGGTTTTGCTCCACATTTCAGGTTCGAAATTGCGCCGCGTTTCCCCAATTTTGCCGCTCGTGCAAGCTGCTTTCGTAACCAATCGAATTTCGTGCGGATCGTGAAATGGCGCGTGACTCTTACTGATCGTGTTTACATGTACTTGCCTAAACCTCACCATCGTTCAGCCGTGATGGAGCCATCTCATCGTGCGA
>KN166873.1:8998-26628 GCA_000757745.1 Steinernema scapterisci | reverse complement strand
AGCGCGAATGTCGCACCAGCGCGATTGTCGCACAGCGCGATTGTCGCACTCCGGAAACAGTTGATAGTATCATCCGTATCAACTGTTTCATCCGTTGTGCAGACTTATCGTGGTGTGATCGGTGTGAACAGGACTGCTTGTCCAGAAACTCTCGTTCTTGCATACTTGCGCCCTGTTGCATTTCGGTCGGTAGTTTTGAGAAAACTGAAGTTCAAATGGACTTCCAGGTTCAACTCTAGCTTTTGTCAATGACGTTCGTTTCGCGCTTTTGTAAATTCCGCGTGTCTATTGGTAATGGTTGAATTTTTTCAGAAGCTCGGAGATTCTCAAATGGGTCCCCAGAAGGACGATCAACCGGAGCACGTGTTTGGAACACGATATCTGGTTGACAAAGAGAAGGTTTTCGAACATAATGCATGGGACAACGTCGAATGGTCCGAAGAACACTACGAAAAAGCCGTAATGAAGATTGAAGAGCAGAAGCAGCACCCAGCAGATAACGCAGATGATCTCTTGAAGTGTCCAGCCGAAAACTGGGATAAGTTTTACAACAAGAACGAACGCAAATTTTTCATGGATCGGCATTGGTTGTTGAAGGAGTTCCCAGACCTAGATTTTTCTCAGAAAGAATGTCCTGTAAGCGCTTTTATCTCATCGATATATGATTGTCTTTATTGTTACAGGAAGGTGAACGGATACGAGTCTTGGAAGTTGGATGTGGCGTTGGAAATACCACTTTTCCATTACTCGAATGCTGCAGTAAGGAGAAGGCGTTTGTCTACTCCTGCGACTTCTCTCCGACCGCCGTGAAGCTTGTTCAAGAAAATGAGCAATATTCGGACGACCACTGTCACGCTTTCGTCTGGGACATCACGACGAAGACCGAAGAAATCCCGGAAGGCTCGCTCGACATCGTGATTTGCATTTACGTGCTTTCTGCGATAGAACCGCAGAAGCAGAGGACTGCGGTTGACAACTTGGTGCGTCTTTTGAAGCCAGGAGGAACACTGCTGTTCAAGGACTACGGCCGTTATGACCTGACTCAGCTGCGATTCAAGAAGCAGCGGTACATCGGTGACAACTTCTACTGTCGGGGAGATGGTACCTTGGTGTACTTCTACACGCAAGATGAACTGCACGAGTTGTTCACATCTGCTGGCTTGGAGAAGCGTGAAAACTCGCAAGATCGCCGTATGATTGTGAACAGAGCTAAGAAGGTCGAGATGTATCGGATGTGGCTCAAGTGCAAATATGTGAAACCAGTTGTTATGTAAAATAAACCGTTGTTGTTGTGTGCTTTGTTTTGGAAGCAGGGATTATCACTAATTTGTGCCAGGTGAGCGGAATTTCAAGCGATGAAACACTGGATGAGTGAGTGAATAGGCGAACATCTCCAGCACCGGCAGTCAGAACACTTGCGCATTAACCCATTGACAGTCTTTGGCGCACTTCACGGCACAATCGCAAACTGTTACACGCCGTCACCTGGCATGTGAGGTGCGCAGAAGGTTGTTCAAAGAAGGCACCAAAACGCTATGACAATTAAGTTAAGTGCGAGAATGTAGGCCGAGAAAGGACCGCGCGACCTTGACGGCTACTATAGGAAACTTGTGCGGTATAATAGCGCCCCACCTTATCTGACAGGCGTGGGTTCAACAGTTGTTTGAGCGCGATTTTCAGATTTCGGATTTTTCAGTTTTTTTCAGATCAGTGCAGTTTAAAGCGATATTTGAGATCAGTCTGACCCACATTTTCTAATTTTTTATATCAGTATTTGTAACACGGAAATGTATGAAGCACCGCTGATCATCTGGAGCGTAGTGTTCTGATTTCAGTGATAGCGCGGTTTGGAGATTCTCGAGAGTGACCCACATTTGCAACATTTGACCGCTTTGTGTTTCAAAACGAAAATTTCTCTTGGGTTTTGAACTTTTGAGTCTTTCTTTGAAATCGCTGCTTTTTGACAGTTCCAAGGGATTTATCAAGTGTGGAACACTGGCTGAACACATGGCTGGCTGAGCATGGTTCTTAGCAGTTGTGTACTTTGTTCCAGTAGTTACGTAGCCAGTGCGCAGTAGTAATGAGGTCATATTAGAGGTGAACATCCACTCTTTTGTCTTGAAACATTGGGTTCCTTTTCGCGCTTACCTCGCTTGGGTTTTCACCGTTATTTTGGCTCCTTTGATGCTGAATGTTTGAGTTTTCAGATGCCAAATGAGAAGCCTTCAACAATTGGCTCAAAACAGCACTTTTTACTAGGTAAGAATGTGGATCCATATGATGCTCATGATCGTCAGTTTCAGTGATTCTTGTGCTCTGCCTGACAGTGGCATACCTCTTCTACAATTTTGACTCGTTTCCAGATGTAGCAAACTTCACTTATCACAGTTCTACCAAGGAACCAATACTTGTACCTAGTGAGTTGAGAGGAATATGTTGCCTCAAGTGTACCTGATTTTCAGGAGTAGTGAACTCCATAGTGAATCGAATACCTCAAGCCCGACCGCTGAACAACATAGTTCGGCCTCCTGAAGTGAGCGCACCTGGAAGGACTAAAGGCGATGTCAATCGGTTCTCTTGTATCCTCCCTGACCCAGACCCATGGCACCCGGAGATCATGCCATATGTGGTCGAGAATAAGAAGCTGCCGTGTGTGGCAAACGGGACTCTGTTGACGTCTCTGGTCAATGGCCGTGTTGAGCTGAATGAATATGGCCGCAGACATCGGTATTCGTGTGAAGCGAGGTGTTGTTGGCCGAACGGGGATTGGTATCCAGTTTTCGACAAGTTCGAAGACATCGCGACCTTTAAGGCTAAGTGCGACATAGTCGAAGTGAACTGCAAGTCAAAGAAGCCGAGTGCCAAGGAATACGGAATGTTGCATTCTCAAATCGTCGAAGTACAGTAAGCTTATTCCGGATTTTCCCTGAAAATTGAGCTGGTTGATTGCAGAGACAACATGGACTACGGGATTCACCAGGTAACAGATCCCAAACCGCTCCCATCGCTGGAGAACGAACGACCAAGTGTGTACATAATGGTCTTCGACGCGACATCCATGTCTCAGTTCACGAGAACCATGCGAAGGACCCACACGGAGCTGACCGACTTTTACCAGGCGGTTCCGTTCTACTATGTGAACAAAGTTGGCATCAACAGTCGGCCCAACGCTTTTGCGTTCTTCCTGGGTATGTCAGGCTTGTGTCTTCAATGATGACTCCTGTTTAGGCTTGCAGCACAACGAACTCAGCCAGAACCCGTACTCACCGAATCTGCCCCCTGACTTGGATGACAAACAGACCGCCGACCCGCTTGACGCAGTGAGAACCTACGTTGGCCATCATTTCCGTGATGCAGGCTACCATACGATGGGTGCAGAAGACTGGGGAACGTACAGTCTAGCTTATCCGTACAACTGGGGATTCAAGCGAACTCCGTTAAAACATTATTTCCAGTAAGTGCAGCCTGCACGAAAATCTCTTTTAAACGTCATTTTCAGTCCTTACTCGGATCGCCAGAGCAAAGAACCGATCTTTTCGACCCTGAAGTCAATCTGCAATGAAAGTTACAATCGAACGCTGACCTATTTGGACCAGTTCTTGTCCGCCTACCGGAACCAGTCTCAGTTTGCCTACATCTGGAATGTTGACCTAGCTCACGATGACCCTAATGGTCTTTATCACGCTGATGAGGACTTCTACAGATTCCTTAGGAAGCATCGAGAGAGGGTAGGAAACGTGACTGTTTTGCTTAATCCCACATGCGGGTTTAGTTGGACAAGTCGTTCGTCTTCCTCTTGGGTGACCACGGAATGCGGTACGGAGGCATAAGATACACGGAACCGGGACAAATTGAGGATCAATCACCGCTATTCATGATGTCTGTGCCGAAGAAGTACCGAAACACGGGTCTTAATGACCAGCTTTGGCAAAATTCGAAGAAGCTGGCGACTCATTATGACACGCATGCGACTTGGGTTCATCTTGCTGAGGTTAGTTCGGGTTTGGGTGATTCGTTAAGGTGTGCGGTCAGGAATCTTAAGTTCGCCGTCTGGCTGGACCTGCCCACCGAAAGGTCTATTGGGAACTCTAGGCTTAGGAACTGTGTCATCACGTGTCCCATCAGTAGTCTTCCCTCCATGCCTCGACCCCGCGTTCACAGGGCGCTAGTCGGGGAAACATGAAACGTCAGCAGATTGATGCGTCCATGCAGAATAGGGACATTAGATCCAAGGCCTCCATTTGATGCTAGCGCCGCTATTGGTTGCTAGCGCCGTTATTGGTTGCCTGGAAGAAAAGTAAAAGTCGGTTTTTCGGACCTTTCTAGTTCGGCTCCAAGCACTTCGGCCTTTTAGCGAAAGCCGCCCTCCAAAAAACTAGCTTTGAAGCCAAAATAGTTTTTGGAGTGTTGGAATCGGCGTGATTGGGGTTCTCTGAGGCTTCTACCGCTTGTGGCGGCAGATGCTAAGCTCTGGACAGAACACAGATGAGTTTTTTGAGTCTTAGGGGACTCGAGTAACATAGATTCATGTTGACAAGGAAAGTCAAGTCTTGAGGAAACCGTGACGGAAACGAATTGACTGTCTTATGCTTCCAGATGGCCATGAGCCACGACTACTCCGACCTCGTACGCACATCTCACTACCCCAAACGAGTCAACTACGGCCACAGCTTCTTCCGTCCTCTACCCGGACCTCGTCACTGTGGTTCTCTCCGCATCCCCTATGAGCACTGTCTCTGCAAAAAGGAATTCCTGCCGCCGCTTGACAAGAGTTCCATCACGGTTTGGCAACTCGCGGATTTCGCAGCAGCCGAACTGCGGAAAACGCTGGAAAAGGACAAAGTCACTTCAATGTGCGAAGTTCTATCTCCTGTTTATAACAAGACGACCGTGACGCCGATGGTGAATCCAGACTCCGCCAGTAGCCTGAGGCTGTTCAAGATCAAAATGACAGTAAAGCCAGGAAACGGCGAGTTTGAGGGTTACGTGACGTTGGACACAAACGACCAGCCGGGTATGAGCTCGAAAGGATTTGACCGGTTAAACTCATACGGGGAAGAAAGTAGCTGTGTTCAGAACAAACCTGTTTCGGCGGAAATATGCAAGTGCCTGGAGAAGTACTTGCCTAAGCCGAAGAGCTCTAAATAGAGGCTTTAATAGGCCAGTAGTGTAGATGTTGCGACTTAATAAATGTGTAAATAAGATGTAAATAAAAAAGTTAAACTTTGAGCAAAAAAAGCGAAAAATCAGAAATCGCACGTTTTGCTTTTTGGTCCCTGACGTTGCTATACAAAGAAACAACCGTTGCCAGACAACAGAATTAGAAAGTTGGTGGGTGTATGTCACAGCTGGAAAGGGAAAGATTCAAAGCCAAGATTCATAATGGTTATAGATAATGTCAAAGGTCTCTTATATTGGCTGCACTTTTTAACTTTGCATTGCTTTGTAGTGCCAGAGATGGCCGTTAGTCGATTGGAGGTCAGCTTGGTTCTGGCGGCAGTCTCGATTAAAATCTACGTTTTAGATTTGTGTTATGAGTGTTATTAGTCGACCTAAAAGGCCAAAGTTTTCTCGTCGGGACCAGCGCTGTGCAGCGGTCTTAAGTCAAGTTCTCGAGTCTAGCAAGATTTGGGGTTTTTGCGGTTTGGGTCTCAAAGGCTTCAGTTTCCTTCGAGACTCTCGCGATTTGGATTGGGTGAAAATAGACGTCAGAAAACTTGTGTTTTGCGAAAATTGGGGACTTTTTGGCCTCGGTTTTGAGGACTTGAGTCTCCAGCCATCCAAAAATGAGCTCGGTTTGACGACTTAGAGGGACACGGACATCATATTTTGGCGTCAAACCGAAGCGGAAGGTATTTGACCCCGCTGATCACGATTCCGTTCTCAGAATCTTGATCCCAGACCGCATTTTAAAAAGACTTAGCGGGGAGGTTGACCGTTATGGTTCGGCCAAGTGGTCCGCGAGAGAATCCCCTGCGCAATCACCAGGCAAGCAACGATACTCGCGTATTTTTTGGGCTCAATTATCGGCTGATTCGGCTCATTTTCGAGGATTTCGAGCACTCGAAGGCGTTCTATACCAAAGCCTATCCAAAAAAAACCCAAAACTAGGACAAAACAGACCCCAGGGTGCTTAAAATCCATGGAAATCAGCCTTCGTATAGGTTACGCTGCACCAACCGGATATAAGCGAGTATCGTTGCTTGCCTAGTGATTGCGCAGGGGATTCGCTTGCAGACCACTGGTCGAACCGTAAAAAGATTGGCTCTGAGAGGATTCGAACCCGCGAGGTCAAAACTGACAAATCGACGCGTTACCAACTGCGCCATCTGAAATGTCGTGGTGGGAGCCTGGACCTAAAAACCCTGTTTTTAACCCCATTTTCCTCATTTTCCGAAAATTTGACTGAACCCATCCTTGTTCAGCTCGTCGAGCTCTACAAGATAGACTAGAAAAGTTTCAGATCACAGACTCACACTTGGGAGCTATCCCTTGTGAGTGTACGGCCGAACCCAGCGACCCAAAAAACCCTTGGATGCACAAAATCGCGTGAATCTGAGCTGTCGATTTGGCGACACAAATCACGATGTCTGTGCCCCTTTAAAGGGCGAATCTGAAAGCACAAAAACTCACTAAAACAAAGAACTGATCGTTTCGACCCAGACGACAATCTGCAAGGAAAGTTACAATCGAACGCTGACCTATTTTTTTCAAGCTCGGAGGAAAAAAAGACACGGAAAATTCTCGGGCGGAACACATTTTTCGCTCGCCACTGATCGGCGGAGCACGGCTGGCTTACCGGACTCGATTCCTATCTTATCTTTCAAAGCCTCAGCTATGCGTGCTAGTACCTAATGGCTTCCTAAACCTAGTCTCTGCTGTCTAAATCTGTGCCGCGAAACTGCGGGCAACTACCTGACGCAGTGGTAAACCGCTGTTAATTCCTATAAGCGGCTAACACTTATCAGCATGTCGATCTGATGTTAGTTACATCTCGCTCGCTCACTAACCAGAAAAAACGAAAATTGTTACTTTTCCGATTGTTTGTTTAGCGTAGCGATTGAAGCTACACCTGTCAATAAGCATTTCAAAGGCGGGCGCCATGAAAGGAACCAATTAAATACAAACACAGTTTGGTCACCATGCCAAACAAGGCTTTTAAAGCTCTTTCACATGATTTCTGCAGGTGAGCTATTGCCGTTATATTGGGCTTCAAATGCTCTTTATGTCACTGTTTCCAAAAAGTCAAGATCACGCTTTTATGACTTAGCGTTCTCATCGCAAATTGCGCACTTGGCAAATAGATGAATCAGTTTGTGTCAATGTGCAGAAGAGTCAGATTGATAATGGGTGAAGCTTCGTGGGGAGAGCAGTGGAGATAAGGTTGCCCTGTCGCTTAGCATGCTATTGTAACTGTTATATTGAGGCTTTTGCTGCTTTTTGAGATCACCGTGTTGCTTGGAGACGTTAACTGTGGTATTTTTCGGGTTGTCTTGGATTTCGGGCCTCTCAGCGTGTTCTCTTATCGTGCTTTGGAACGTTGCAATGTCGATTTCGCGTTGAGATAGATGTCTGGGCCCTCCTGAATGACCCCATGTCCGGAATCTCAGCGAGATCGATACGGACTTGGGACCATTTTGAAGAATCCTGTCCAGTGGCCGTATCCACGAAATTGGAAAGCGCCTCCCAGTGCTTCCCAGTTGTTTCGCGGTCGCCGCGCGCCGAGTGGGAAGTGATGCGATGCTCGTATCCACGGAACTGGAAGAGTTCCTAATCGGTTCCATGTCGCATCCCAAGCCGTTTCCCAGCTTCCCGGCTTCCGGTGACCGAGTAACGGGCTGGGAATTTTCCCATTAGGTGAGATCCCAATCGGGAATCGACAGGGAAATGCTCCCCATTGGGGACTTTTCCCAGTCTTGTGGATACGGCCACAGAGTTGGTTTGGACTCAGACCTTTGACCAGATCCTAATGCGGATCTTAACTCCGGGTTCCCGAAGCTTTCTGCTTAGATACCAACTCTGGCCATGTCTAGCTCACTGATACTGCCAAGTCGTGTTTACAGGGTGGCGCGTACGGGTCTGTCTAAAACTGTTTGGAAGCCGCCGAAGCTGTCTGGTCAGACGCGCCACCCTGTACGAGAAACATGAAAGCCGCTTCAGCCAAAGAGCCGAAAATTGTACACTTTCCCGACCACCTTAGGCCATACTAAGCATGCAGAAGCGTGACACAGAGGAACGTGTTCTGACTCATATGTCGCAGGCAGGCGCACTAAGCAGCGTTTCCTAAATTTGCAACATTTGAAATGGCTAAGATTTCGAGAACTGCCGTCTGGCTTCCTTTTCGTGCCATGCATGTCATTTACCGCTATCTCAGGATTATGACCGATTATGCCCCTCTCAAACCCAGTTCGACCGATACGTCCGGGAAGAAACTGTATTTGTTTATAGGTACACAAAAGCTTGGTTCTACTTTTCCTAATAGTCATAATTTAGTGATTTTTGGAGTATGTCTTGTGTTTGGATACCTGACTATCAGTGTCGACTCGTTCTCTGGGTACCACGCTCCCGGTAAGTTCATCTGGAACTCTGGGACCGGCTAAACTCTGATTTTCAGGCGTCAGGAATCTTGTGATCACAAGCAAAACCAACAAACCGGCTTCTAATCACAGCATAAAGCCTCCCAGTCCTCCCAAAGTCTCGAGGCCATTCCGGACAACAACGAAGAAGCACGTTGTCAAAACAAACAGAAATGGAACTGACCGCTTCCTATGCGAGCTCCCCGACCAAGACCCGTGGCACCCTGAGATCATGCCTTACGTAGACTCGGAATACCCCAAATGCAAGCCGAATGTAACTCGCCTCACCGCGATTGTAAACGGGAAGGTGGAACTGAACGAGGAAGGTCAGAAACAAGGCTACAAGTGCTCGGCGAGATGCTGTTGGCCGAATGGAGACTGGGATCCAATTCTGGATGAGTTTGAGGATATTGCGAGCTTCAAAGCCAAGTGCGACATTGTGGAGGTGGAGTGTAATTCAAGCAAGACTGACGTCAAATATGGAATGCTCCATACGCAGATCGTGGAGGTTGAGTAAGGGACTTGACTTTAGCCCGATCTCTGAAGATTCAACAGTCATACTTCAGAGACAACATGAACTACGGAGTCCACACCGAAAACGACACCAAGACCACTCCTCCTCTGGAAGCCGACAAACCCAGCGTCTACTTAGTCATATTCGACGCTACGTCAACCAGCCAGTTTGCCCGGACCATGCAGAAGACTCACACAGAGCTGACGGACCATTTTCAAGCTATCCCTTTCTACTATGTCAACAAAGTGGGCATCAACAGTCGACCAAACGCTTATCCTCTATTCTTGGGTAGGCAACCAATGTCTGAAATCAGCAATTTCGGCGTTTCCAGGCAAGACTTATGAGGAGCTGGCTCAGAATCCTTACTCGCCCGGACTTCCACCCCACATGACACCGGAAGAAAGCGAAGGCCCTTTGGATAACCAGACAACCTATGTTGGGCACAAGTTCCGGGATATTGGATATCACACGTTTGGAGCTGAAGACTGGTCCACGTTTGTACTGGCTTATCCCTACAATTGGGGCTTCAAGCGGACACCTTTGAAGCACTATTTCCAGTAAGTCTTTCATCTGCATTGTTGAGTTCTGAAGCTCTATTCAGACCATCATCTGGACGCCAAAGCAAGGAGCCAGTGTATTCAACCCTCAGGGATCTCTGCAATGAAAGCTACAACCGAACGTTGACCTACCTAAGCCAGTTCTGGGATTCGTACAAGAACGAATCGCAGTTTTCGTACGTTTGGAACATTGATCTAGGACACGACAACCCGAATGGTCTTTTCCATGCTGATGAGGACGTGTACAGGCTGCTTAGGAAGCATAGAGCAAGGGTGAGTTGATGGACAAGACGTCTCCCATGTCATTCTAGTGGGTTCGCTCAAAGCTCTAGTTGCTTAAGCTCTAGTTTCAAAGCAAGTTGAAGCTTAAAAAAGTGGTGTTTCAGCTTGAAAACGCGTTTGTCTTCTTCCTTGGCGACCACGGAATGCGATACGGCGGAATCCGCAGCACTAAACCAGGCGAGGTCGAAGACCAGTCTCCTCTCTTCATGGTTGCCACACCCAAGAAGTACCGAAACACAGGTCTTAACGACATGCTCTGGGAGAACTCGAAGAAGCTAGCCACCCACTATGACACTCACGCCACTCTGAGGCATCTGACTGAGGTTGTGAGACCCTAAAAACGCTGAATTTTAGCCTGTTTTTAGATGGCAGCAAGCGGTGACTTCTCAGACCTTGTGAACCCATCTCGGAAGCCAAAGAAAATCGGCTTTGGCCACAGCTACTTCCGTCCTCTCCCGGGTCCCAGACACTGCGGGTCTCTCCGCATCCCCTACGACCATTGCCTGTGCAAGAAAGAATTCCTACCTCCTTTGGACAAGGAAGAGAACGAGAAAGTCGTCAAAATTCTGGCTGATTTCGGCATGGAGCATATGAAGAAGACCTTGGAGAACGACAACGTGACGGCCATGTGCGAGGAACTGTCGCCAGTCTACGACAAATCCGTTGTTCTCCCAATGATCAACCCGGACACAACCAGCGATCTCAAACTCTTCAAACTCACACTGGTCGTAACGCCTGGAACCGGCGTTTTTGAGGGTTACTTGACGCTGGACGCCAACGACAGACCTCAGATGAGTTCCAAAGACCTGTCAAGGACGAGTAGCTATGGAAGTGAAGGAGACTGTGTTACTAGAAAAAACCCTCTTTCCGAACCGATCTGTAAATGTTTACCGGAGTTTATGCCTACGACGGCAAAACCTTGAGAGCTAATTTATTGAACTAGATAAAAAAAGACCGTTTCTAGCAATTACACAAGTTTAGAACCTATTGGATTACGGGTACCTCAGATGGGAATGGACAAATCGAAATTCCAATTAAAGGGCAAATCTCGTGTAAACAGGTAAACACGTTTTGATGCTTTGCAACGATGGCTTTGATGGCGCAGTCGGTAGTGGTCCGAGGTGCCAGTCGAGGGGTCGAGGGTTCGATGCCTAGAGGAAGCAAATAATTGTTTTCTGCATTTTTTCAAACACGTTACTTTTACTATACATATGTGCGAATATTTGTGGGAACGCACTGGACAAAGCTTATATAAACAGCGTTTTGAAAGCTGTTTTCTTGTCAGTGACAATGCTGCGTGCTTATCACCTACTTCTATTCATTGACCTTCTGGCCAATTGTTGCTCAGCGTTGCAAGCCAAGCCAAAATATGCGGCCTGTCAGATGACAGAAACTGTTGTAGAATCCAGAGTAGTTGCTAGAATTGGAGTGGAATATTCTAATGAGGAAACTGGCGAAATGAAGAACTTGAATTTCATTTATCAGCCATGCTCATTAGAATTGATCTCTGCGGCTTGCCGGGAACGCTTTCCCAGCACTTCTCACGCTATCGACCTGAACGAGACTTATATCCACTATAACGCCTATGTCGTCGCTCCGCCGATGGTAACCATTAACTTGACAATGAATAAGTTTTTGTGTCAAGGTAAGTACTACTTTTACTAATTTCATTTACTGATTTTGCTTCTTTAGAGTACACTCCCGTCGAAAAGCCAAAAAGTGACAATTGGCAGAGAATCTACGCTGGGACCCAAATGAAGAGTTCTTGCCTTAGCAAAGCAGGCTGGTTTCAGGCGGCTGCCGATGAGTGTGGTGGCTCGAAACCAGCACGTTTTGTTGTAGGCAGCAAATGTGGAGATGATGGGACTTTTGTGGAAGCCTTGTTCACCTGCGGCCCGTCTTCAAGAAAGACTCAAAACTCGCCTCTTGACCGTAGCCTTGAGTCTCAGAAAAACGAGTCTTACTATATGGGAGAGGTGACCAATTTCCTTCTCGCAATGGCTCAGGTTACAGAAGAGACGTTTGGGAACTTTTCAATGCCGAAAAGAAAAGAAGAAATCAGTAAAGATGAAGGTCTGAATTGGTTGAAAGCTTTTGGGCTGCTTCATTACGAACTTGGTACGGTCCATAAGAAATTCTTCAAAGATCATCGAAGCGAGGACAAGGTAAACTCTTTGGGACTTTAGGACACTGAGCTCTTAAGGGTACTTGTTTACCTTGGGGGTGTGAGCCGGGATGAGCGGTCAAAGCTGCCCCAGTCTGTACGGGGACGGCGCCGTCTCAAGTCGAGCCATTTTTCGAACAACGCGAAATGAGTGCCGGTCGGATAGTTTCGGGCCGAATCTACGCAAAACCGAGTCGCTTCCAACCGGTGTACCGACATCAGCGCTAAAAATCAAGAGCGCCAACGACATCAGCGCCAATTAGCTTGTGCTTACGCCTAGTTTTTGAGCTTCAAAGGCGCTATCAATATGAAGGCTTTGCATTGCGAACAGACTCAATTCAAACAGCGGGGATAGTACTAGAGGGCGGCACTTGCTGCAAGGCTGGGCTTACGAGCTACCGCAGACGACTGCCTAGTTTCTGAAGCTGTGAACTGCAGGCTTCTCAATGCGCACAGGCTTCGACCTGCAAACAGGCTTAGGCTTAGAGACCGCCGCAGGCTTAGAGACCTTTTCCCCGTGCCGCACGCGCCTGCAGACAGGATGTGTAGGCTTGGGGCGACACTTTTGGAACGTGATTAAAACAGTTCTAAAACTCAAAAACATTGAAAACCGATCTGTGTAGCTTAAAATCTGTTGAGAGTTCACAGAAACTTGTGGAAGGATTTAGCGCACTTACAGTTTGGCGCACTAGTCGTTGGCGCTGATGTCGCTTGGCGCAGATGTCGTTTGGCGCTTTTGGCGCTCTTCTCGCTTGGCGCTGATGTCATGACATCCTTCCAACCTTCAAAACCTTGACCTTCGTATCATGTTAACAGTTGAACCCTTTTAGGTAAATCGAACCTACACCACAACCGACGACATTCTCCTGAGCAGCAAGGCCCTGATTCGCAGCGAAATCAAAGACCGCATTGAAAGCCTTCTTCACATTGCAAGAGAAAGAATTACGTTAAAAGACTACGATCTCACCGATCGCACTTTGAGATGGTACGATGTGGACGGTGCAGGTCTCTCAGATATTCTGAAAAAGGCTGACCCTTTTCCTGAGTTGAAAACTCACATTACTCAACTCTACGTGGACGAAATGCGGAAATTTACTCCTGGATTTTCGGCTCAACATTTGGACTTTTTGGAGGAACCTGGAGCGCACCGAAAATTGATGCAGATGTATATGGAAGTCTTCGGATTTGGACATATGAGCACTAAGTACTTGAATCAGCCATCTCCATAGAAGCTATTAATTGTTGTGTTTTGTGGTCTCGTGTTTTAAAGTTGACAATAAAGAGGTATTGCAGCAATTCGAAGTATTTGAGTTTTTGAAGAATCCGTCGAGGTGCAGGAAAGGCTAGATATTGGTCAGTTTCGGTAAGGAACCTAAGAGTGGGATTTCAATAAAGTGTGAATCTTTGCGTTCGGACCTCCATTTACTCGTCCAACCATAAGGCAACCTAGTCTATGTCTTTCTAAACCCTTGTTCCTTAGCTTTACCTAAGCTAGTGGAAATGCTAGGTTTCGGGAATCAGTTAGGTAGGATGGACTGGACTGGCTGAACGGGCCTCATAGGAACCATGGGCTGAGCGTTGGAAGGAAGAGAGCAGACAATCCCAGCACCAGAAATCAGAATGTTGTGGACTGCTGGAGGACAATGGCCTCGGGTGCAGGCTGAGATTGGAGCACGGGCCGAGGAACAGGCTGATGCACCAGGAGAAGGCACCCGGGACCAACACATGGAACGCAGTGAACTCCGACACAAGGTTGGAGACGCTGAGCAATGCTGGGCATCGGCTCGAGCATCGGTTGAGGAATAGGCTGAGGCATAGGGTTCACTCCGCATCCAATTTCCGATTGTTGGAACACGATTGTTGGATGATCGGGGGAGGACAAGCGACTTCAATGCATGGGAACTGGTGCATGTGGAGCATTCCACATCCGTTTCCAACGCAAGGATTCTGCTAAAAGATGGAATTTTCAAGCGTCAGTCCAAAGAGGACATAAACGTGCTGAAGCCAAAAGTGCATCAAGTTCCCTTAACTGACCCTGCTGAAGCTTGGACTTCTCCCTAGTTTTCCTGTCTCAATGTCGCCTGCATAGGGAAATCTTCTGAGACCCAAATCGTCGCTATATGAGACCCACACATCCAAGGTTCTTGACTTCCCGAGACTCGGGCGATCCTAGGCTTTCTCCTGCGTGTAAGGTTATGCGCTTTGAGGTCATAAGGTCTAATCATCGCTTCTCTGTGGGCATCTCGTTATGTCCGAATCAGAATCTTGGGTCCCAACGCGAATCTCTACAATCTCCTCTCAGTGTCCTAATGGAGAACTTTCTCAATTTGACCTCTGCTCTCTTTACTCCAGTGGGGCACACATCTGCTGGTTTCTGGGCTCTGGGACTTCAAGTATTGCTTTTGCCTTGAAAATTCCATATAAGCATCGAAAGCAGGCATTAGAACTTCTCCCCTCATTGCGATTCGCACGATTTCCCCATCATGCCCGTGATTCACAGCATGTCCATTCGCCTGAAAGGCTCACGACGCAAATCCACCAGTTTGCACCGAGAAGCAGAAGCCATCGTTCGAGCCGTTTGGATAGAAGCGCTGAATGAGTGTGTTGTCGAGGACTGCGGACTGGACGGAGTTCCGGACATCATCGAAGAACGTCTTGAGGAGCAGTTCACACTATCGGATTTACATGATCGAGTAAGAAAAGGTGAAGCAAGACTTAGGAATTACCCGTATTTGCCAGCCTTTTTCAAAGCTCTGAAGCGGGAAGGAATCCACGATTTGGAGGTGAGTATAATCTTCAGCTCCATGACAAAAAACCTGAAAACTGAATTTTTCAGGATGTCCAATTTCTGGTTTCAAGCAATGCGTTTGTTGACCTCACCTTAGGAAGTGCGTACAACGGCTCAATACTACAGTACTGCAGGCGTCGCAAGATTGGCGACAAGGAGTACATCATAATCACTTCAAGGGCGAAAGGCTACAACAATGAAACGTACAATTCTCGTCCTTACGGAGTTTGTTTCGAAGAGTATCTTACTGTGAAGGTAACTTCATTTTCTATGTTTTCAACTTAGGCTAGGCGGTGGTACCCACGCCTTGACCGTGGACACTCCAAAGACGACGCCACGCTCGACGTGTAACGTGACGCGCTGAGTTTAAACAAGGCCTAACTCTTTTTGTTCCAGGAACGTCCGTCAGCTAAGAAGCAAGACCTTGTCTACAACCTCACTAAAGTCACTTTGGGAGACCTTACTTTCTTGGTCAAGAGCGAGATAGATGCGAAAGGTAAGAGTTTTTGATTTGTGCAGAGACAGGCAACACTGAACGGTGGCCATGGCTGAAACGATGACCAAGCCTGTGGGAATAACAAACGGTGGTCATCGGCCAGCCAAAGACTCAGCCGCCGTTTCTAAGCCTTAGCCATTGTTTTCCAGTTTGGCCACAAGCTTAGTCACCGTTTATAAGCCTTGGTCGTCGTTCCCTAGGTCGACCACAGGCTTGACCACTGTTTCTTAGCCTTGTCCACCGTTTCCCAGCTCGGCCACAAGCTCAGCCACTGTTTCTAAGCCTTGGCGACCGTTCCCCAGGTCGACCACAGGCTCGGCCAACGTTTCTAAGCTTTAACCACCGTTTCCCAGGTAATCCATAAGCTCGGCCGCAGTTCCTGAGCCTTGATCGTCGTTTCCCAGGTTGACCACAGGCTTGGGCACCGTTTCTGAGCCTTGGTCGTCGTTTCCCAGGTTGACCACAGGCTTGGGCACCGTCCACCATTTCGTGCAGTGCTGTAGAGACATCTAATCTTCAAATCTTTCAGCAAATGAAGACCTAGTCGAGATCAAGTGTCATCCCTATCCCTCCCCCAAGAGCAGGCACGTTCTTCGATCAAAGATTTTTCGCAAGGCGTATCTCGGAATGATGAGCAACGTGATCTATAGTGGAGTCGCTCCCGGCCAGATTGATAACTTGCCTGACGACTCCACTTTTCAACCAAAGGCTTACGATGTGGAGTCGATGGTTAAAAAAGACAAGAAGTTCAAAAAGGAATTCCGGCTTTGCGAACTTATCTGTGAACATCTACTTCGGCTGTTTAAGAAACATCCGGATGTCGACATAATTCAAGTCGCGAAAGTCGAAGAAGATACTAAGATTTACTTTGTGAAGGTCGAGAAACAGAAGGAGAACGTTGATAATACAGAGTAGATACAGTTGTTTTTCTGGCTTGAGTGGCAGAGTGACATCAAAGTGGCTTGCTCAGAGCCCAAACACAACATGAAGTTCATCGTTGAACTGATCACAGCTGGTTTCAATCCACAAGACGTATTTGCAGCGCTTGGTTTGCAGTGTGAAGACTTCAGCAGCTCGCTTCTTTCCATTGACCACTTCGTCCTCCAAGCCACCGTAATGTCCGAAATACCGAGCGCTAAGCTTCGCATCGTTTGTATGTCGATAATAGCGCAACAGAACCATCGGGAAGCTGGCGATGTTGTTAATTTTGTCAAACAGGGACTCGAAGTCCGAAGTCAGCTGCTCTCCGCTGAAACCCGGAAATTCCTTAAGGTCAGACTGTCGGTAAACTGACTATTTGTAAGGCTGGTTGTTCCAGAAGTATCCGGGCAGTGTATTCCTGACTTTGACCAGCTTCTGAACGTTAGCGTTGTACTTTTCCTCTGTTTGGGACGCTCGGTAGTACAGGAAATGCTTCCAGTAGCCATCTTGGATGTCAACCCAACTGCTGCCATCTTCGTGCTTTGCGAATTCGGCTCTGTAGGTGGCGGGGTCGGTGACAATGCAGACGAAGTTGTCGCCTCTGTATTTGTCGCTTAAGAGAGGCACTCATTTCAGATTCAGGTAGGGTATCTTGGCTTACTTGGTGGGAATGCTGTACTTCTTCTTGAGTTCGTCGCACATTTCTTTGGCAGCGTCTCTGGCATTGTCGATTTTGGCAAGACGGTTATGCACGATAGGCTCTATGTATCCTCGGGTCTTTCCGAAGTATTCTTTCTGCAAATTTGAGAATTGGGTTCAATCCAAGGGTTTCAGCTTGGGATAAGCCCACAGCTATCAGGCTTGTAATCTATTGTTTACATATCATGTGCTGAGGGTGCCTTGGACAAGTGAAAGAACTGTCATCCAGACATGGAGCTGCTTATTGATCCTCCTGGGCTTGGGATCCAAGCCTGGATAGTACTTTCCTAAGGCATGGGTATGCTGAACCACTCTTTACAGGCTTCAGCTCAGGCTACTTACGAGGCTGGGTGCAAGTAGCCTGGAGTCTGGGTAGTCTGGATAAGGGGTCTCACTTATCCCAGCAGGCAGCTTTGACACGGGACAGTAAGGCAATAGAGCTCAAGCCTGACTGCGCTTAAGCCTAAGACCGAGCCTTGCTTATTGTCAAGTTTCGTATCACGGATGTCAGAACCTTCAAACGAGCCTTATAGTATCCTCGGGTCTTCCCGAAGTACTCTTTCTGCAAATTTGAGAATTGGGTTCAATCCAAGGGGTTCAAGTTTGGGATAAGTCGACAGCTAGCAGGCTTCC
>KN166869.1:14578-47490 GCA_000757745.1 Steinernema scapterisci | reverse complement strand
TCTACCACCCGGGTGTACTTGGGAAGTGCAGGCGGAGGGAGATTTTCGGAGCCTGGGAGCGACGGGGAATGTATGTAAACAAGCTGGCGGTGTTTATGGGATCAATCAGGCGGCGTTTATAGCAGAATTATGACTGAGGGAGAGAAGGAGGGACAGCGGAAACATATGGTGAAGAATCGTATGGTCACTTTAGCCCAGAATTCACACATTCGGAAAGGTTCTACGGGTCTTCTAGCTCCCGACCGCTTCCGCTTTTGTCCCGATCACGCGACGAAAGTGTAAAAGAATGAATCTGCAAAAGTGGGAAGCGGCCGTGAATCACAAAATCAACCATAAAGTGTTGTAACATGAGTTGTTAGCAGAAAACTGCTGTGGCTGTGGTGCAGGCGGCACCGGAAGTGGCGGGAATCTGTTTCTAAGAGCTTTATCTGGTCATGAAACATTTCACAAGATGGCCTTTTGACACATGTAAAAGGCTCCTTTTGCTCAAAATCTCTGTTCCCCTAATCAACATCCAACATAAGCTGATCATCCCCAAGCTCCGAAACGTCAAAACAGCGCCAAAGATCAAGTTTGTTATTCCGCGCGCGCTGCAAAACACTTTTGAAAGAAGAATGTGGGAAAACGTTGTCACCAGCCCAGAAATAGGATCCGGCGGCAACGCAAAGACCGCTGAGATACCCGAACTTCCCACGCTCTCCTGCCCGACACCAGCGCCCTAATCAATGAACAGCCAGAGTCTCAACGCACCACGGAGATTTACAATCCAAAGCGGAATTAAAGGCAATTAGCAGCTGCAGTGGAGTCGGTAGTTGAGGCGCCGCTGTGAGCGCCTGTTAAGAAGTGCAAAGAACCAGTCGAGATCGAAAGAGGAGAGGGATGAGTAAGCGGCCGTCGCAGCCGTCGTCCGATGATGCCTCACACCTTTCTGACCACAACAAGCAGAACGGACAGTTGTCATTGTTCAACATTTTGTCGGGTTTTTCGGACTGATACACGGATCAATTGTGGAACTTTCTGGACCCGTGGGAACAGAAATTACGACGATACGTGGACAACCAGACCTTCAAAAACAGCCAAAAATCCCTTTCCCAACCGCGCGACAATCCCAGTTACACGTAAATTACTCGACCGAGATAAGATCGACAGCGGCTATGAGGTCCGCGGGTCTAATCGAGCGGAAAATCGACCCACCTTTCCGTCTCGACAGCGTTCGTTTTCCAAAGGCCAATTCCGCTCAAAACACGATAGATCTAAAAGAAAAAAAATGAACGTTGAAACACCGAAAACCTTAAGAATCAGACGTTACTACAGCCTGAAACGCGGACGCAGTCCACTAATCGGATATCCAAATCGGATAGTCGAAGATCCAGTCTTCTAATCGCATCTGTTCTGACGCGAAAAACGGAACAAAAACAAGTTTTTGCAGTAATTAAAGATTGGGGTGAGTCACTTTGGAGTGATGTAAGGAAAAGAGCCGGATCGGGGTAAGGAGAAGACCTTCAAATGGCGTAGGATCAGGCCGAAACATGACAAACTGGGTCTCAAGTTATGAGATCGAAAGGTGGGCTTACTAATGGCAATTACCAGAGCTTTAGGACTGCCTCACGTCTGGCTCTGATTGGTCGTTTTCGTGATGTCAAGCTAGATTGTGATTCTCACGTAGGCAGTCTGCCCACAAACCCAAATGTCACGTTCTCTTCATTTTGGCCTTTTCGTTATGCCGACACCGGTTGTTTCCAGACTTGAATAGAACCAGATCAGACCAGAACTGTCTGTGAAATCCTGTCTAAAAATGCCAGTTGACTCATTTTCGCGTTTCGTCCATTATGAGATCGGTCGTGTTCGCGTGCCGTTCCAGATTTAGCCTCCGCACGCTAGTCAGTCGTTGTTTCCAGGTGATTCTCAGCGGTTATTGGATGCTAATTAATGCTTACGGCCCATGCAGCCATTTAATTAACGCTTATGTATCCAGTCGCGGTGTGCATAATTGGCGGTAGAGCCGCTAGGACACAGCCGCTCGATCGGTTAGGTGAGCGAAACACCAGTGGTGTAGGTACTTAGTCTCGTATAAGATCGTATTTTATTGTTTTCAGAGCCTCCAAGATGTCTTCTTCGACCCAAAACAACGTCGGCGACACGCGAATCAAAACGGCGACCGGTGAAACCTACATCGCAGCGACCCAACGACCCGATGGCACCTGGAGGAAACCGAGGCGCGTCCGCGAAGGCTACGTTCCCCAAGAAGAGCAGCCGAAATACGTAGCTCCTGCGAAGCAGATGAACTACCCAGTTGGCTGGACTCCGGCGAACCTGAAACAGAACATGGCCACCGCGAGAGCCGAACGAGCCGCGGCGACTCTGAATCTGGCCGCCGGACCTAAGCCTGTCCCAACTGGACCGCTTCAGAAGACTGAAACTGCTGTCCTCAAGTCCAACGCTGCCATCACACCCAGGGAACATATCAAGGAGCCCGAAACTGAGGATAAGAAAGCTCACCAGATCCCGCAGCCTGAGGTAAAATTAGAATACAACAGTTGGAGATACATTTATTTCATTCCAGGACCGAATCAAGACCGGCGAGCTGCAGAATCCAGAACAGAAACAGCGGGAGAAGATCACTCGGATGAGCGACCTAGAAGCGGAGATCGAGAAGCTAATGCGGGAACTCAGCGCGCTATGAGTCCGTCGTAGGCGCGGGTTTCGAACCATCTTGTTGAGGCTGTTTCTTATCTGAAATATTTCGCGTAAAATCTCATTTTCTCGTGTCCTACACACCTTTATACGCCAGCTCCAGCGTGCTCATGATGCAGACCATGTCGGATTCGATCGTGTTCGCCCAGTTTTCGACGTCGCCGATTTCCTTAAGGCCTTGGTTGAACGCTTCCGTGAGCTGGATCCACTGGTCCGTTAGCTTCGTTAGCCTGGCGACGTTGGCGTCCATCTTCTTCGCTTCCACGTCCAGCCGCTTCTGGTTATTGTAGGCGTGGGATACCCTAAAATGTCGTCTTGTAAAAGTCAGAGATTACGGTAGTTTACCTGTTGTTCAGGTGGTCGACCACGGCGTGGGTGAGGTTGTGAGCTGCCACGATGGCTTCGTTTTTCCGTTTCTCTGAAACTCAGCTATCAGGCACGTCATTTGCTTAGAACTGACCTTGTTCTTCCTTCCTTAGCTGCTGCCTGCTGCCGTGCTCTTTTAGCATGGCCGAGAGCATTTTTGAACCTTGAAAAGTGTCGTTTTAGAACTGGAAAACCAAAAAATTCAGATAACTACCGTAACCACGGATAAGAGGAACTCGGAAAATCCAAAACAATCAACTTTACAGATGCATAAATACAATAAATAGTACAAATTATGCCAAAAAATCGAGATCAACTGCTCGTGGAAGCGTTGAGATCATCGTCTTCCTGCTTCGGCCGGAGGATTGGTTCCGTTCCGTCCGTGTAGAATCTGGAGGTGTCACATGAGGTCAGCTCAGCCATGCACACGGACCTAAGATCCTGGATTCGATCTGATAGTTCTCGGCGCATCTGCTCCTCGAAACATAGTTTTGGGGTCCAGATCTTCAAATACGTTTCCTTGTTCGGACAGCGCTGAATAAAGCCACATTCGCGGAGATCCACGGGATCGAATTCTGCCACGCCATGGACGAAATGATCCGCGTCGAAGTCGTGAGGGTCGAAAGCGCTCTTCAGGGGAAGTAGGTACACGAGTACCGCATGGCCTTGGCCGTAGGGGTCGATGAGAATCGAGGAGATCTGCGCGAAGTAAGGTTTGTTGTCGTCTTCGTCGATTAGGGATATGATGTCGCCTGAATTTACAAATTTAGGATGAGAATAACGATGCCAAAAACTCGCCTCGTCGATATGTGTAACCGCTCTCATTCGCACTGTCCGTGGACCGCCAAGTCGCTGTTTTTCTAGGCGCCGGAAGGGGTCTGTAGCTCTTGAATAAGCTCGTCCTTAAGCTCTGATTCCGCTGGATTCGTTCTGAAATCACGCCTCGAGCGTTCCTTGTTTGTCGCCTCGTTGTCATCGACGATCTTGGCGGAGGTGTTTCCATAGCTCGGATGCCTTTTCTCAGCAATCCACCGCGCTTTTTCGGGCCTGAAAATAGAGTAAACAGAGGAAGAGGTTTGGGTTTAAATACCGAGGGTCGACGAGGCTGTCGACGTGCTGTCAACTGAGTTTGCAGAGGAATTGTTCTTCTCTGTCCGGGCTGTGGAAGGTTCGCGGTCGGATATTCGCCGATGACCTCCACGACGTCCGCTTAGGCCGACCATAATGATGGGGACCTGGAAATGGAGAATCTGGGTTAGAAAGGTTGGGAAATCGGCGCGATGAAAAAGCCGCGGAAACAGGGATTTCCCACGTAAGGATTTGCAAATTCTGGTGCTGAGAACGCTGAGAACGCGTAGATGGACCATCGGAACGCTGTCACAGCTTCTGGAGGTCTGCGCAAGTCAGCTTCAGTCAGGAAACATGAATCCAAGGCGTCGAACGAAGCCTCAGATGGCACCTTCCCTGGATCCGTCAGCTTCAATTTCTAGATACCTCCCGACGTCCAAAACCTGAAAAATCAACCAAATACGCGCCGCGAAGATCGCGCTATCGCTCTGCGCGGCCGAATCCTTATTTCGACCGGTGAAAGTCTGGGTACGCCACGTGGACACGCCTAACTCGTCCGATCGCCTTCCACCAGTTCTAAAACCTAAAAATACCTAACTACGACCCAATCAACACCAATACTCAACTGCCCGAGATGTGAATGACTCTGCTGTCACCGAGAAATCAAATACAAACGCCCAATGCGCACGAAAATCGATATTTCGAGAACAAAACGTGTTCAAGACACCTTAATCAAGCTCTGGGAAACCTGAAAAATGACGTCGAAAGTAGCTCGCCGATGTTGATTATCTGACACTTCAGATTCCAGAAAAAGGACAAACGCTGAAGCGTGAAACCTGCTCAAATCCGTCATGGACACAAACAGCTGAAAGCCGTCGAGAAGCAAACAAAAGATGGAGCCGGGCTCCTGAAACGATTCACATCGCTAGCGATATGTGAAGTACGGTAGCTGCCAATGCCGTTTTCTGGAAGCTTTGGATCTTTTTTTCGAATTTCGAGCTTCACGAGATTTGTTTCTTGAGGAATCGTTGATTTCTAGGATGGTTTCCGATGAAGGACAAGTTTAAGCGTGTGCGCGTCTGTTTCGTGTTTGATTCTGCACATCATTAAGCTGTTTTAGGCGTGTTTTGTTCGGTTTATGGAGAAAATTTTGTGGAAAATGGATCTTTTGTGCTTTGCGCTTAAAAAACATCTTTTGGGCTTATTTCGGCCGAAATTAGTTTCCAGAATTGTTCAAATTCTGAATTTTTGACGTCGGATCACATACGCAGCGAAACCGACCGCTCAACGAACCCCGAAACTCGAAAATGATGCTGGCGTGCCAAAAAGCGTTCTTTTTTGTCTAGACTGGTTCTAAAACCGACCGCTTAACTCACACCATGCTTCCGGAAATGATGTATACGTGGCTTCGAAGCAGGGCTGTTATACGCGACGTGCGCAGCGAAACCGACCGCTCAGCGAATCGTGAAACTTGGGAATGATGCTTACGTGCCAAGCAACGCTTTTCCTGTCTTGACTGACCTCTTCACTCGTTTCATGCGTCCAAGAATGAGGGATACGTGTGAGTCTGACTTTCAAGACTGTCGTCTGCACCTGTCTAGTACTTGTCTTGCTCATTGTCTCGTTCTAAATCCCCGTCTCAAAAATCCTAGACTTCTCTGATTTCGCTCGTATTTCCAGATCATGGCAGAAAACATGATGACGCTCGACAGCCTCAGCATTGAGCAGCTGGGACAACTGAGCAAGAAGGTCGAAGCCGAACTCGAGTTTTTCGTAAACTCGGTCAACGAGCTGAAGAAGGTCCAGTCGAAGTTCGAACAGTCAGGAAGAGCCGTCAAGGAGCTCGCGGCCAGCGAGAAGAGCACCGCGCACGTCCCGCTATCTGAATCTGTAAGTTCTAAACTTGATAAAACCTTCCTTCAAGCTTGAATTTCAGATGTACATCGAAGCTGAACTAGTGGACAAGAAGAAGTACCTCATCGACGTTGGAACCGGCTACTACGTGGAAATGGACGAAGAACAAGCCGAAGCGTACTTCAAGAGGAAGCAAGAGTTCCTGCAGAAGCAGATGGACCAGCTAGGCAAGTTGGCTACCGACAAGAAGGCGCAGAAGGCCATGTTCGTCACCGCGATACAGCAGAAGGTCGCCATGATCTCGCAGCAAACGGCGCCTAAATGATCCCGATTTTAAAATTTTGAATTGTTTGTTCTAATTGTTTGCTTGTATTTTCCCATCTTGCAATGAAGGCTTCCGAAATTTTCTGTTGATCCTAATCTTAAAAGTTTCATTTCATGAATATCTTGATAGCATGATTTGCGGTAGTTGAACGTGAGTTTCAGAGAGATGACGGAACCTCTGAGCAACCCCGAGAGGAAGTTCATCTTGGACGGATTTATCGAAAATGAGGTGAGTGAAACCCTTAGATTTCAGGGTTTGAATTTAGCAATTCAGAGAATCGACGGCCGAAGATGCGACGGCTTCCGCGAAGTGCGTCTTTGGGTCGGCAAGGAGTACGGCAGTGCCCTGGTGTTCCTTGGAGCTACGAAGTAAGTCCTTAAGCTTGTCGAGCATGATCTAATGCCTTGGACAGAGTTTTAGCTCAAGTCACGTACGAAATCGTCGAACCGAGAAGCGGACGGCCTAATGTGGGAAACATCGAAGTGAACCTCAACATGTCACCGATGGCGAACCCGAATTTCGAAGAAGGCCGTCTCGGAAAGAAAGGTAGGGTGCATTCATTCATTTATCTGTGTTTAAATGGCAACGTACGGAGTTCCTGAGTGCTTGGAGGCTACGTGCCGTTCTTGGCTCGAGGTTGCAAAGCGTGACCGACCGCTCGAGCGATGATTGAGCGTTGAAATGATGGGCGTGTGGTGTTAACTGTCTAGGCACGATAGGACCAACCGCGAACTGCAAATAGCTTGTCTTGTCCAAATGATTCCCGCGTGAGAGTCGAGATGTCTGGCTTCACCAAAAAGTCTGGACATGAAGAGTCCGACCGTTTCCCTTTTACGCGATTCTCTAAAATGGTCGACTCAAGCCACGAGTTGGTGTCATGTGTGACATCAATTCATATTGACCTTGACGCGAGTCTTGTCTTGAATTTCAGCTAATTAACATGTCTCAATTAACCCTAATTTCCGACGAACATCCTCTTAATTACCTCGCATTTTAGGAATCGAGCTGACACGTCTCCTTGAGCTGACGATCCGCGAATCCGGCTGCGTTGATCTGGAATCCCTGTGTCTTCGCGCCAACATCGAAGTGTTCCAGCTGAACGTGGACATCACCATCCTCAACGACGACGGATCTCTCGCCGACGCAGCCAGTATTGCCGCCGTGACGGCACTCTCCCATTTCCGCCGGCCTGATTGCACTGTCCTGCCAGACCGCACCATAATCCACCCCGAATTCAACAAGGCGTTCGTTCCGCTCAACGTATACCACATGCCTATTTGCATTTCGTTCGGACTTGTCCATGATCAGTATGTCTAGACATCTTTAACCAGTGGTAAATCTCGAGTTTTCAGAAAATCAATTGTCGTGGATTGCACAGAACGCGAAGAACTTACCATAGATGGAAGTCTTATCGTAGGCGTCAACAAGCGCCGAGAGGTTTGTGCTCTTCACCAGTCGGATAACCTTATTGTCAACAAAGAATTGGTAAAATTTGTCTGCAAAATTCTGGAGCTAATTATTTTCCTTTTAGATCCTCCAGTGCATTTCCAATGCGATCGATCGAGCATCAAATGTCGCCGATTTGATCACCATTGTCCTGAACGACGACAAGAAGAAGAGGTAAGACTGAAGGTCGTAAACGGTTTTTAAACCGTATATTTCCAGATCCAAACGCGAAGAGATCTTGGGATTCGCCTCAGTCAAAGACACCACTGGTTCCAAATGCCAGATCGTGTGCGAGGCCGACGTTCTCATGGCTCCAGGTGTGAATCCAGAAACCATTTCGGACGAGGTCCAACTAGCGATGGACAAGCTGGACAAGATCCCGGTGCAGAAGGAGGGCGAGACAATGATGGTTGGAAAGGGCGCTGTGGAGCTGTTCCCTGAGGGAACCGCGCCAGCGCCGAAGCGATCAGAGGAGATCGCGGATGAAGACGAGATCATGGATGAAGATTTGGACTTCGATGCTGAGGCGGATCTGGACGATATTCTGGCCGCGACAAAGCCGAAGGCTTCAACCAGTAGCGTTAATGTAAGGATTTTATACTTTGCAAAGACACGGCTTAGGGTTGCCTAGACAGTCTACTGCCGTGCCTACGTGTGACTTGCTGTCTCGAAGTTGAACTCGATAGGGGCCATTTGTCGTTTCGAGACGGCAAAGAGAGGTTGGGAATCCCGACCGGTCGATGATCGTTTTCGACTCCCAAATGAGTTGGCCATCGGTGCCGCCTACGTGCGATTTGGCGTCTAAAAATTGAACAGAACTGCCGCCTGGGATGATCATTTAAGAATTTGAGACGGCAAAGAGCGGTCGGAAATTTTGACCGGTTCGGTCTTTTTTGCTTGTGAAATGAGGCGAAATCTGGTGGCTGTAGACGTCTAGATCCGGCAATCGTTTCAAATGGGCCAATCGCATAGCGATTGCGTCTGAACCGATGTCTAAATAACATGTCTCAAATTCTCATTTTCAGGGAATGGACGTAGATCCACCGGTCGCAATCATCCCCAGCGGACCCAAGAACACCCCAGTGATGCCCATCAGCGCCAAGAACGACGTGATCGTGATCGACGACAGTGACGATGATTGCCAAATCGACCTGAAGGCTGCGAGGAAGCCCACGAAGAAGAAGGGCAAGAAATGAGAATCCAGAACTGTTGAATTTTTATTGTTTGTTGGTTGTTATTGTTGATAGCGTAATTCTGCGAAGCCAGACTTTATCCCCGTATTTGTGTTGGATCCGCCCCTGGAATTTCGCAACTCATGGCGAAATGCGCTCCCAGAGGTAGCAAGAGGGGTCATACATTTTAAATGGGACACAACGGAATTGGTCGTTACAGGTTAGGTTTTTTGTTCTGCGCCCGTATCCTGTCTTGCGCGCTTACGATATCTGGGAAACGACATCCAGCTGCGAGTGATTGTTGCGACACAATTAATAATTGCCGTGTTCATTGATTTCTTTGAAATCGTTGAGGAGGCTGGACAACCCTAACCGGTTTCCGGCCTGGGCTTCCCTACTGCCTCCCACACGTCCGTGTGGTGAATAGGAATCGAGAGGAGGAGGAGGGCGAGGAGCCTTGAGATCAAGAGGAGGCGAACTCCAGCGCTGCAATTGTCACTCGTCAGTTCTCAGTGCAGGCGAGCGTCAAATCCATTTTTTCATCGCACACTACGTTTCGAAAGGCGAAGAGTCCACAGGGTTCCTCGAGCCGCCGCCCAAACAGCTTTTTGCATAACGCCTCCTTCCTGTGCTTGCAATCGCTGCTCTCGCATGGTCCCAGCAGGGCTCAGGAGTTCCCTGGCCTCAGGTCCTAAGGATGTATTTCAGGCGGACGGGGCCTGAGACACGCCCTGGAGGACGAGGGTCCAGCCGACCTGGGATCAGCCTTGGAACTGAGAGGACGACGACGACGTCTGAGGAGGTGTAGCCAGTTGACAACAGCTGTCTTCGCGGGCGAGCGAGAGGCGCGAGAACTAAAGTCGAAATAAAGGAGTTCGAAATGGTCTTTTTCCAATTGGACTCAATTAAATCCATTTCGGGACGAGACGAGGCCCTCGCGCGCGCACACGCACGCCTCCTTCCAGAGGCAGCCGCCATCCCTGGATCTTGTTTATTCATGGCCGTGCCCCGCTGCTCTGCCACTGCTTCGGCCACGATGGGGGCGGACGCGTTCGCTGTGCTTCCAAAGAGTGACGCAGCGCCGTCCGAAGGAAGGAGAACAAGAAGAAGGGCGAGGAGCCCTAGGGGTCGGACCCATCCAGGCCACAACACGAGAAGACGATGAATGCGGGGTAGTGGTGGTCGTGAATCGATAAAACGCGTCTTTTTCGCTTTTTTCGGACATTTTTGAAGGAAATCAACGCGTCCGGCGCCGTGCCGGAAATAAGGGTTGGGGTTGGTTTGGGCGCGTTTGGTTTCGTTTCGTGGTTGGAGAGATTTGAGTGGTTTTTCCTTGATTTCGGCTGAGGAGTTTAGGCCGAGTTTTACCAGAAATTCTTGATTTTTTTGGCTCTGCTTGAGACCATAAACTCCAATAGCTGAAACCCAGATTTTGCACGTTTGGACACGTTGCCATTCTTGGCTATTCGTGGCTTAAATTAGGTCCTCTGAAAAACCCGCTAAACCCCAATTGCGAAATAGGACTTCATTGAACCTAAGGCGCTGTCTGAGCTCTTCTTCGTTCTTCGAAAGCCCGTTTTTCATGCTTTCAGACGTCCTGGAAACTTTGGAAGCTTCGCTGTTTTGAATACGTGAACAAGAGCAAAACAAAGCTGTGTGATTTATGGCTTTGGGAAGCTATTTAATCTCTAATTCTCTCGGGACTGAGGACTGATATTTCCATTTATTTTATTCTGTTTACGGCTATTTTGGTTTGGAGAGGCAGGCTGGGAGAGGAAGTGGGGACAATGCGCTGGGAACTGATGAATCTTTCATTGTTTTGGTCAACTTTTAGGATTATCTGAAAGCTTCAAAAACGGTAGATTTGGACACCGGTTCGACGGCACGTAGGCAGGACTGGAATTGACGGGTTTGCGATTTGGTGAAATGGCGAACCTAAGAATTCAGATTCTGCAGGTTCCAAAATCCAAAAAAACCAAGCTCAAAGTACAACAAACTGTGACTACTGTAAGCCTGAGGCGCTTCCCAACTCCCCAACTTCCAGTTCCATTCCCTCATAAGTCTCAATTTTTACAAACGAGTCTTCTCTAGTCTGCGCTCCCAGGAATCATCCCATCATGGTTTGATTTGACGCGTTTCTTGCGTTTCACGCAATAGGCACCTTTGATTTATGAGTCTGCGTTATGAGGTATCTGTCGGGCTTTGTTACACGGGGAATGACGGAGTTTCCAAATTCCATATTTTGCTGCTTGTTTCTGCGTTTGCCTGCGTCTTTTCAGTATTGTAAAGCTTCCCAGAAACCCTAGAACCTCGTCCAGTCTACTCTCTTCAACTGCCGTAGTTTCCTGACTTTTTCGGCTTCCCAAATTTCCGCCAAAACTCAAATTCTGAAGGTATCCAGATCTGACCTTTCTGACCCAAAAATGCCCAAAACCAATCAAACCCTAAACGTCTCCCTGTTGTCTTCCATTCCCTTTTGCCCTCCTTCGCCCACCCATTGTATCGATCCAATAACTCTAGACGCCCCGGATATGAAAAAATTAGCTCGAAAATTGACATATGGCGCTTGCTTGTCGCCCCCGTTTTGCTCTCTCACCGCTGAACTGCCGCCGTCGTCCAACAACGGCCGACAATTTGAAATTGAACGCCTCGACGTGCTGAGATCAAATTGGTTTTCAGCGTTTTTTGGGATCTCGGCAGACGTCGGGGTGTTGAGGTGGAGGACGGCTGGAAATCCGGCTTTGGAGAGACGTAAAGCTGGCCTCGAATTCGCGGAATTTTACAGGCTTAGAGGGAGGAACGTAGGTGGGTGAAAACTGAAACTAGGGTTCAGGCTAAGTTAGGCTGGATACCGGAATCCAGCCTTGGGACAAACGTGCCCAAACGTGTCCAAGACTTCCAGCTAGGTTCCTCCCATCAAACATAACATTCTATTCTTTCGAACCGTTTCCAAACCCATCTTCTCTCCCCTCATACCCATAAAATAGCGCGCTAACGAGCGACCATCTGTCGACCAAACCAACTCCGCGCATATCGCATAATCATCCTCCGGTCTCAGCGTTCTTCTCCTTCTCGTCCAGGGTGAAAACACGCAATTATCGCCGGCTCCGATTGCGGGAATACTCTGTCGCCGGTTGCCAGCAGCCCCCCTAGCCCTCCTAAAGAGATGTGCTTCAATTGGGGTGTCCTGCACTTCGATTTGTTTGCTCTTCCGTGATCGCTGACGCGTGCAACGCGTACGTCGCCTTCGTCTTCGTGTCCGTTCTTATCAGCTCTCTTCGCCTGCACCGAAGTCAGTTTCCAACCCCAATTTTCAGGACTCGTCGTCTTTATGCCATCGACTGTGGCGGCATCGAAGAGCAGGACTTGTAGCTGTGGAAGAGGAGAAGAATGTCGTGGTTAGCCGAGTTGGTCGCTCGGAACAGCTCCGACCCGAGGGTCCGGTTAGAACTCGGCGCCGAGATCGTGAATCTGGTCAGCGAGCAGCGGTTGCCGAACGATTCGAAGATTCTGAACGATTTTTGCGACCTTATTGTGCAATGGATGTCGGCGTCGAATTTCAAGGTGAGTCATTTTTGGGCAAAGATGGGGGGAATTTATGCGTTTGGGATCAATGGGCGCGCCATGGATGGATGGATTGAAACATTCGGAGAGAGAAGAACGGATTTTATGGGATCATAAATGGGGAATGAGGCGTGTGGGGAACGCGTGAAGTGATTAGGCGAATGGGGGGAGGCGAGGAGACCAAGAAACGTTCAGCTGGGAACGCTGAAACGTTTCACATCCCGAGTCTTTGGCTTATCGTCAAACGTGAAAAGTGCATCTCTCGCTTAAATCATTTATGCCAGCTGCTGCAAAAATCTGACAAATGATGACAGCGTAATCGCGCTTTCGGCTGGAGAGCGGAATGAATGATTTAACAGCTGACGAGGAGTCCGATCAAAACTGAAACGTTTCCAAAGTCTTGAAATTTTCATGTGGGCGGATGTGGTTTACAACCATTTCAATTCGCAGATCCAAAAGTACAAAATCACGCAAAAAAATTGGGGATTGGTGCAGGCTAATCATGTCATTCGGCTCCTTGCAAATGACTACATTGCTGAAGTGTGTCCATTCCGCGTTATCTCATTAGCGATGTTCGCAGGCTTTTTTGAAGAGTTGGGGATGTGGATTCAATTAGGGGCTTTTAGGAAAGATTTCTGACCTTAAAAAACCAACAAAAAAATTATTGGCTTCTGTTCGGACTCGAACCCGCAATATTCCGCGCCACAGCTTATTAAACGTGATCTGACTGATTGAGGGAGTTGATTAGGATGTAATGCGATTCCCCTCGTCGACTGAGGGGTTTCGTACCAGTGCAAAGTAAGGCTAGGATCATCGGTCGTTCTATAAAACCAATTTCTTCGGAATGCAGGCTTCCAAATATACGGTAGTGGTTACGGCGTGTTCAATTTTTGTCATTTTGGGCTAGGACGTTAGAGCTTTCGGTGCGTAGAAGAAAGGCCGATTGAAGTTCTACGTTTTCAGGTCTCGCTCCTAGCAACCCAGATCGCCTCACGTTCCATCGACGTCTCCGGTGACATCATCTCCCCCTACATTGTAGACCGCTTAAAACATTTCGTGGAACGTCTTGGCGATTCCAAGCAAAATGTCCGAGATGCTACCGTAGACCTGCTTAACGATCTGGCCCAGACTAATAATGCTACTCCGCAGGTTTGGATCTTGGATTAGGCCAGAAGTTGATGAGATCAGTTCTAGCTTATTATGGAGAAGCTCACAAATGAGCTCGGACACAGGCAGTATATGGTGAAGATCGGCGCCATGCAGGTTATCAAAGACATCATTGATGAAAAGTAAGATTTGGGTCGGTTTTGGGGTCTTAGGGTTAGAAGCCAGGCCATTCCAAGTTTTACTCTGGCTGTCTGACGCTTGTGAAACGTTTCAAACCAGCATGTCCACCTCTAACTAGCCGTATTTCAGCCGCCACCTAATAGAAGCCCAAACCAACCGCCTGATCCCAACTCTCTGCAAACTCATGGCTGACGCCAACAGCGACGTCCGCGAAATGGCCGCCAGCACCTTGGTTACATGCTGCGTGAACTACGGCGGCGACAAAATCTGCCACCAAATCGCTGCAAACCAGCGTCTTCCCTCAGCGAAACTGCAGCTTATCAAGGATCGCTTCAGGCGTGCGCAGACTTCTGCGCCCACGCCTTACGTGTCTGCTAATCATAATCATATCCCTTCGACGTCGAGGAGTTCACTGCCTGCACCGACCCGGAGACCGATGGCGAGGTCTGGGTATAATAAGCGTGAGTTTTAGTGGTTTTTTATGGGTTAAGTAGGAAATGTGGGTAAACAGGAGCTGTGAAACGTTTCACAAGCGTCATTCAGTGTTTCACTCTTGCTGTCTGATGGCCGTGAAACGTTTCAGAGGTCATTTCAAACGCTGTGAAACGTTTTAGAAGTCTTTTCAAACGTTGCGAAACGTTTCAGACGCTAATTTAAACCCTGTGAAACGTTTCAGAGGTCATTTCTAACGCTGTGAAACGTTTCAGAGGTCATTTCAAACGCTCTGAAACGTTTCAGAGTTCATTTCAAACGCTTAGAAACGTTTCAGAGGTCATTTCAAACCCTGTGAAACGTTTCAAAAGCGGTTTTCCCTTGGTTCCCTAGTAGCCTGACCACGCTGAAACGTTTCAGAATCCATTTCAATTTTTGTCCTGGATCCTTAACAGCCCTTTCGACCCCACGACCCCATCTCCAGCGCGAGATCTACCCAGATAAAGATCCCATACTACACCTAACCTTAATTAGCTGATTTGATTACTTCACCAAGGTCATCAACACGAAAATCCATGATCGCTAGCCTGCACCGGCATCCTCTCCTGGCGGACCCACTCCATTCTAAACCCTCCGAGCGCTAATCCCAGAATTCTATTAACGCCAGCGTGGGTCAGACCCATTCTCCTCTCCCTGTATCACGACGTAAATCTACACAAAGTTTTTTGTTGATCTCTTCCGCCGGCGTCCCCGAGTGAAGAAGACTTCGCTCGACCTTGAACGTCGACGACTCCGCGACGCTCCGCGCGTTCTTTTCAACTATTCTCGCTTTCGTTTCCGACTGTAGCGCGGCGGCGGCGACGTCGTGGAACCGCGTGGCGTTTAAGGTTTTTCGCGTTTTGTGGAACTGTTTATCGATTTGGCTGCTGGGAACGGGGTGGTTCGTTATCAGAGAGGCGCTTGGAGAACGGGAAATTATCTGTTTTCTAAGATTTTTGGTTTGGGGGACTTCTTTGAAACGTTTCACAGGACATCCGTCGGCTGTGAAACGTTTCAATGGTCATTTTAGATTTTGGGGAACTGCCCACTTTGACCAAAACTGACTGTGAAACTTATCCTTTTTGGCTAGGACCCTTTTCAGTTCTTAGAAAATGAGTCTGATCTAAGGAACTAAGACAAAAATGATTAGCTTCTACGCGGACTCGAACCCGCGACCTTCCTCGCCACAGCTCAACAACCGTGATCTGATTGATCAAGGCAGTTGATTAGGATGTAATGCGATTCCCCTCGTCGACTGAGGGGCTTCTTACCAGCGCAAAGTAAGGCTCGAATCCTCGGTCGTTCTATAAAACAGATTCCGTCGAGATCGGTACACGTTCCTACACTTGTCTGGAACACATACAAGCGGGTTTCAAAGCTACGGGTATTAGTGCGGGTCGTCAACAACTCAACCTAGTGCAAGTAGTAGGCTGCGGGTCGCCGGAGACTCGAAATGTGCTTAACTTCGGTTATCCACACAGCCGAACCTTCTATTTTTGGCGTTTTAGGACTTGAAGTTGAATTTTGGGGGGCTTGAATCTTTGGATCTTTGGAGGTTTTGGCACGTACTGAGAAAAGGCGGATCGGGTTTTAATTAAAACGCTTGGCTTTATGGTCATTTCCTAGGGATTAGTAGTACTCACGCGGGGCCATAAACGGAAACAGACCCAGCAGTGACTCCTCTTTTGGTCATTTCCAAGCCAAAGCTACTAATTAGGGGTAGGTGAGGCCTTGTTTACAGGACGGTTGACCTGAGTAGCTGTAAACAGAGGTTAGCTTTGCCTAACCAAAGATCTTCCTAAGGGCAGTTTTGACTTTAGAGCAAAACTTTCAGGCAGATCCAGGCTTTCATCCAAATTGTCCTCTGGCTCTGATACCCTTCCCATCCATCCCGACTCTCCCTAAACGCCAATAAACTCCCAATGAACCCCCATTCCCCTTCACATGCACTCTGAGCAATCGATAATTCCCACTTTTTGCACGTGTTCGTCACTGCGCGCGCTGCTCCACTTCCGTCCCTCCATTCTCCTCTCCGCTTCTTCAAAATCCGCAATGTTTGGCTTCGTAACGCGTTTAGGCCCCGAAAGCAAATACACATAAACCCGAGCAAAGGGCGAGAGAGAATCAGTATCCAATTTTTGCCAATTCCTTTCCACCTAGGACCTTAAATAGCGCATTGCCGTGTGAATAAGCGATAATTACAGGGTGCGAAAGCATTAATCCATCATGATTGGTCACCGCCAGGAAGCAGAGAATACAACTTGATTGCTTTAATTACGAATTCGGGACTGCGCTGGGAATAATCCACGCGCGCAACAATAGCGCGATTGGGCCACGGCGGAATCGCCGCTTCTTCCCCTTTAAGCGCCGTTGAGTAGCCGGCTTGTGCGCGCGCCTGTCTCCATAGCAATACACGGCCCCGCTGCTGCCTCCTGAGGAGAACAATTCCCAGCCACGGCGGCCGGTGAAAAGTCGTTCGAAAAATTATTTGACGCGCTTTGTTGTTCAGTTATATTCTCTTCCTCTCCCTGTCCCCTCTTGGCTGCACAAGTCCCGGGAGAGACTTAAAGGCTATCTGAGGCTAATCTGAATTAAGCCGAAGCTTGTTCATAGGCTACGGCTATTCTTAAGACCTCTCTTGAGGTCAGACCTCAGGGAGCTCAGCTTCTCCTGAAGCTCAAATCCCTCTATCTCGGCCTTGGGCTAACCTTAGCCTCAGGCTTGTCCTCCCGTCTCCCTAAAATGATGTTCCAAATGCTATTCGGAGGCGGCGGAAACGGAAGCAACCCTTCCCGGACCCAAAAACTCCCCTCCGTGATAGTCTCCCCGTCCGACGGCCCGTCCCCGACCCCTCCTCCCACCCATCCTCCTCTCCGAGCTTCGGCTTCACTTCAAAACCCGCGCCAAAACCGGCGCGTCAGTGGGAAAAAGCCAAAAGGTAAGTCTCCCACCGCGATTCTCCTGTCGTCGCGCACTCGACGGTCGTTTTCCCAACTCGTTGGGACAAATCAAATCGTTTTTGCGGGAAATCATGCGCCCGCGATCTCTTCTCCACGCTCCTACTGCTGCCCACACTGAACTGGTTTTGCTGCCCCGTGGTTGGTGACTGTCACATCATCTGTGTTCCCCGCCTGCACACCGTGGAGAAAAAGGCGCGCTAAGCCGTTGTTTGTTGCGAACTCTCCATCTCTTCCCGACTCTTCTGTGGAGCCCACTTGACGTGACGTTTAGGGCGTGACACCGTGTTCTGACCGGCGCTAAGGAAGCGTGGAGTTGCGTTGTTAGGATTGGTCGATTTTTGGGTTTTGAGTTGGGTCAGGTGGAAGCAGATTCAGGGTTGTTTCGGGTCACGCTGAGAGCCAGATTGAAACGTTTGGGGATCGGAACGATCTGATTTGGAACTTCTGGGCTTTGAGATAGCGTTTAGGATTGATTCGGGGACTCTAAGGACTGCTGCTGCTTGATCTCTCGATTTGAAGACAGGGTGTTTCTAAGGATCGCTGGAAAAGCACCAGAGCAAGGGGCTTGTTTTCCTGTGCAGGCTGCAGGCTGGCCTAAAACGTGGTTTAAGAAGAACTAGACCTATTCGTCCTCTTCTTGAATGTATTTCAGGCTTTGGACATTCAGATCTAGCCAACTTGGATCCGTCCTCAGCTATTTGTCTATGACCTGACTGCTCATTCTGACCTTAGGAGGACTCAAAGCATGGATTCCTGTGCAGGCTGACCGCCATTGCCTGAAACGTGTCAAATTGGGATAGACAAAGCCGCCCTCTTCCTAACGCTCGAAATCCAGCTATTCTAGAGTCTGCTAGATGACCCTGAGCACTTCGACAAGGTCGTCCTAGGCTCATAGGACACCCAACTAGCCGTTTTCATCACACTCTTAGACCACGATGGGTTCTTTCCTGTAGATTCAGACCACCTAAACTCATCTCTGGCTCTGATTTTCGGCTATTCTTAGTGGAGACTTCCTCAACTTGCAGTCAACTGCTCTTTCAGCCCTGAAAAGTTAGCCCCAAATCCGCCGAAGATCCACACTGCTCCTCGCTTTTTACTGCCTCCCAGAACTGCGCAATGCCGATTCCTTGCCATGGTCATTTCAGCATCACTTTCCTCGATTTTTGATCGCCTAATCCGCGGCGTCACACGGTGTTCCCGCACGTATCCTCTCCTCAAAAACGTGCAGAGGCCGTGCAATCGATTCGCGACTTTGTTTACTGCTTACTTTGAGCTTTGCGGCGGTCATTGTTTAGGCTAAACGACTCTATCGAAAGGCAACAATCGCCCATACATGCATGCGTGCCTCTCCGCGCTGCACTGAGTTTGACCTATTAGAATTCCCGGGTGTCATGAATGCTTAAGTTTATCGATTCCCCGTGTTTCTATCGCCGTTCTAAGTCTTCTCTAAGTTTCCCTTCGTTTTTAGCAGCTCTGATGGCAAATACCAGGGCAAGCAGCGTGCCAGCGCACAAGAGCGCCGGAGCCGTCAGCGAGGACGATTTCCGATCAGGCTTCCACAACGTTCCCAAGAAGGCGGTCTACGATATTCGAGAACTTCATGCGTCCGTCGAGTCCATTAGGACGACTTTGGAGAACTCGAGTCTGGATTGGGATCGGAGAGTCAAGGCGGTAGGTTCTTTGGTCTTCTCTCGATCTATTTCAAGGATCCCTGTTTTTAGCTAAAAGAGCTCCGAGGACTCATAAACGGCGGAGCCCTGGACTTCCCAGAATTCGACGACATGTTCCGGAGCCTGGAAACCGGGATAGTCCAACAGATCAAGGATCTTAGGTCCTCAGTGACCCGAGAAGCCTGTATTACGGTAGCTTTCTGCTGCGAGAAGATGGATCCACGTGTCACGGCGAAGCTGACGGAAACCGTGATGCCGATTTCCATAAATCTGATGCAGAACTCGGCTAAGGTCATGTCGACTTCGGCGGTCTGGGCCGCTAACTACATCGTCCGGGTAAGAGTTCCGTCTGTTCAGGATCTGACCTAAAGACACGTTTCCAGTACTCAAGGAACCCGAAGATCATCGTCCTGGTCCTCGAATCCCTCAAGCACAAATCCAAAGACATCCGCAGAAGCGCGATCGGCCTTACGACCGAGATTCTCGCGTCCTGGGAGCCCAAAGTTCTGGAGAGGAACATTGGGAGCATCGTCGAAGCCATTCGCGTTGGCCTGCACGACCCCGATTCCGAGGCTCGCCAGAAGGCCAGACTCGCTTACACCGAGCTTGAGGGCAAATTCCCTAAGCAGGCTGTATTCCTGTACCAGAATCTGGACTCCTCAAAGCAGAAAATGCTGCATGGCCAAGTCAGCCAGTCCTCCTCAACGCACTCTGTCGCCAGCGAGCGAGATGCCACGCACAGAAGTATGTTTTTCTCGTTTTTGGGGTCTCTTAACCGTGTTTATTCAGCTGCCAACTACCACGCACTCCGATCCACCAGCGACATTAATGTCGGAGCGGCTAGAAGAGTCCAAGTCCAGCAAACGCCGTCACGATACGCTCGTCAGCCTCCAGTAAGCAGCACAATGAGGCCGCCTAGGAACGTGGCTTCTTCACTCTCGGCAGCTCGACCGCCTCTGGGGACTCAGAGGAAGATCCTCTCGGCGCCGATTCCCCAGCCTTCGTCCAAGTCTATCTCGCAACGTAGGATCCCACCTCTCTTATCCCAAATTGAAGCTTCTGATTTCAGCCGGAAGCCGAAGCACCTCGCCAAAACGAAACAACATCAAACCGCGCGTGGTCAGCGGAGCCACCAACGGATCCCCGAACAGGATGTGTAAGTTGACAGCCTAGAGCTTTTCTCTTGTCGTGGTCGGAACGTGATCTATCTGTTCGGCACTTGGCTCTTGTAACCTCGTTAGGATAGCTTCGAGCACGCACTTATGTTCAATTTTCACCTCTTTTTGAACGATTCTTAGTAGGCAAAAAGAAAGGAAGTGTGAAACAGAAGCGCTAGAACGCCACACACAGAATTCGCTTGCCGACTTCAGCTCCGACTTGGTTCTTGTTCTCGCTGCTGCCTTGCCAAACTCGCTTACAAGCTCATCTCCAGTCTCTTGGACGTATGCCTTGGACGTATTTCTCTCGTGTTTTTCCCATTTTTGCCAGCTGTTTTTTGGCTCTGTTCGCATGTGAAGGCTGGCTAAGGTTTCAAGATGATGATGTTGATGATGTCAAGTGCCGAACTGATAGAATAAAGTTGAGAATTCTATGCGGATTTTTGGGTTTCAGACGCTCCTCTTAAGCAGAACGGCCGCTCTCTGTCCGGGACTAATAGGGCCGAGATGGAACGTGCGCTTCATGCTGCTTTCGTAAGTTTCTGAGCTCGTTTTAATTTCTTAACTTTGAGCTTTCAGAAGAACCAGTCTTTTGAGTCCGACAGCTTTGAAGCCGCGCCTCTGGGAGAGGCGATCCGGAACTGTATGAGTACCACATTGACTCAGAAGAAGGAGGGCTTGAAGGCATTAGCTGTGTTTTTGTCCCATGGTTCAGCGCTATCGCATCGGGATGCCAAGAGGGTCTTTGACGCCTTGGCTCCGTTGTTCCATGAGAGGAATACCAACGTAAGGTCAATTTGAGATTCTAAGACTCAGAAGTCCATGTTTAGATGATCACCATGTACGCCCAATCGTTCAGCGAGTTCGTAGCCAATCACAGCGAACAAGTCGCTGAGTTCCTTCCGCTCATCCTGAGCCGACTTTTACCAAGGATTGCCACGGAACCCCTTCCGTCGTCCAAAAAGAACCTTCAATCTGTCCTCTCGAACTTGGCCGCCCGCTTGCCTGCACAGAATCAGTTCCTAGCCCTGTGCAAGTATATCACGGACCCGACCCATACCCACAGCCTCCAAGTGCGTCAGCTGGTCTTGAACCAGATGCGGGACGTGGTCGAAGGCGTCGACGCCTCGTCGGTGCTTCTGAACACCAGCGAGTGTCGTCTGGCGTTAACGAAGATCTTCGCCTGGATCGATGACCCCAAGAATGGCGAGTCTGTCAGGCCGGTATGTCCAAGACATCCTTAGATCTTAGACCCTATTTCTGGCTATTTCCAGCACGCAGACCAACTCTTCCGAGCCATGTTCGCCTTGAACCCGTCCGACTTCGCTTCTCTCCTCTCCACCGTGAGCACGTGCAACAAGGACTACGTTTACGGACTACTGCAGGATGCTCCGAGGTGGGTATATTTGTCTCTTGCAGCATCCGAAATGAATGCCGAGGGCGCATAAGACTTTCCATGAATTCTTAAGGATCCGGATGGGTCGAGGAGGATGGGCCTAGACTGAACTTTTCCAGCCCATATCGGGCCTTGTTTCTAATGAATAGGTTGTCGTGACCGCTGTTTTAGACGTAGTTTTATCAAAATAGACGTTTGGAGACTTTTTGGGGGTTTCGGAGATTACGGTAGATTTTTGAGTATGGGTCTTGGCACGAGCGTTTTGTGCTTTGGCTGGTAGAGCTCATTTGGGGTCCGCAACCGGGATTTCTCAGTCTGGGGGGTTTGGGATAGGGTCATGTGGATCTTGGGACAGCTTGGATCCCATGCTTCTGAACGATCTCCTAAACCTAAGCCTGAAGCCCGGAGGAACCCAGGCGCACTCGCTTAGGAGTTCAGGAGCTTAGAACCCACGTTACCTCAATCGGGAACGTCCACTTGGCGCTATCCTAACTCACTCTGAGGATACCCGATCTGGCGTCCGAGGGCTAGATTCAAGTGAGCTAAGACGTTCTAAACATCATGAACCTGGATCTGTCCTAACCGGCCGAACCTGGGTTGGCTCGAGTCTGTACCCCTCCAAACTTAGACTCTTGGACCTCCGAATTCACCTAAAATTTCAGTGACGCAAACTACAACGAAGACACATCAAACTTCAATGACGACATCCGCGCGACAACAGCTTTGATCAACGACTTCGTGATCACCAGTAACCACCGCATGCACGAACCATCGACCAAGTCGCCTGCGGACAACAGGCCTTCCACCTCTGTACGTTTCCTAAGTTCAGATTTCGGATCTAAACCACCTCTTATTTGCAGGTCTTCAGCGACCAAACAAAGCTGATAAATGAGATCTGCTCGATTCTCCACTCGCCCGAGGAGAGTCCCGAAGAGAAGCTCCACGCTTTGGGCATGCTGTCCCAGATGACCCGAGACGGGTCTTTCACCCTCTGGGACGAGCATTTCGGCCAGATCATCGTGGTCGTCATGCAGGTCCTAAAGAATTCGTCTGGGGAGCTGAAAAAAGCGGCCCTGAGAGCTGTTAAGGATATCTGGTACGTCTGCCTGCACCTGGCAGTTTTAACGGTTTGGCTTTTAGCGGCAGCCAAGCGTCAAGATTCAACGCAGTGGCTGAGATGACCATCAGCGGAGTCCTGAAAGCCTTCAGCGACCCTGAAGCCTCGGTGACCAGAATGGCCGAAGAGTGCGGGGCGACCTTGGCCACGCACCTAAACGTCCAAAATTGCCTCCGAGTCCTGTTACCGGTTATCAACTCCGGCGCCGCGGATCCACATGTGGCCAGCGGGGCAATCAAGATGGTCGGGAAGCTCCTGGAAAGCGTGACCAAGGAACAGGTGCTTTCCATGCTTCCGACTGTGTGTCCAGGCATCGTCGAGGCCTACAACAGCGACAACAGCTCAATCCGACGAGCTTCGGTGTTGGTGCTGGTGGGGATTCACGGCATTGTCGGAAACGAGGTTATGCCTTACATGGCGGATCTGAATAAGACCAAGGTGAGCTTAGGAGTCTTCTTGGAATTGTCTGATTTTCGTTATTTCCAGCTCACACTCTTTGAAGTGTACATTAAGAAGATGCAGAACGGGACCGCGAACCTGCACTGAAAGTGTATTTATTGTTTTCAAGGAATAAATGAGGATAATTGTTTGATGGTCGCATGTTTCCGGGCACCCACAGCCACAATTGATCAACACAAATTCCAGGATTTTGGAAGCCTGATTTGAGTGGAACGAGACGGGCTTTTGTTTAGTCTTACTGCGCCGTATATACGCTCAGGTACCGTTCCAGGCGGCTGGGATCTAAGGGTTTGCAAACCTGCCTAATCCTAGTCATGTTCACAGGGAGTATTTAGGTTGTGGACGACAGTTCCAGGCCTGGGCGACACGTTCTGCAGCGGGTATAGAACTAGAGGTACAAGGGGGTCCCGAAAGCCTAGGTATTTAGTACCGCTGACACCCCACCGATGCTGGCGCATTGCCAAACGAGATAAACTTGGATTCGTCCAAATCGGATAAGTCTGGGATTATCCGTACCGGGAGAACCTGGACATATCAAAGTTTGGGTTGCTTAGATTTGAGGGGTGCCAACGAGTCAAGTTAAGACTGTTCTAAAGCGCTTAAAACGGTCTTACATAAGCTGAAACGTCCAAAAACGACATCTATAGGGCCCAAGCCTTCTTTCGCGAAGTACGAAATCCAAATCCTCGAAGAAGCTTCGGGCTCGCCTGAAACCTTCAAGAAACGTTCTTGTCGGACGCACATCCAAACCTCCCTAAACCTAACAACGTTCACAACTACTTGATTGTACCAATTATTCGCTTTTCGGGTCACCCCTGACAACAATAAAACACGGGACCACGCAAGGTCGCGCGCGATGGTTGCCTCTGACGACTGGCGCGAGTTTAACATCGCTTCCGATTTTCTGCGCGTCGGTGTTCGTCATCAGTTGGTCGAAGTTGAATCATCTTGGTCGGTGATTCTGTTCGCTTTGAAGCGGTGGTCAGATCGATATGATCCTATTAGTAGTGGATTGAGCGTGCGCGGCGGAGAGGCGGTTCAATGTCGCGGTCGGTGCAGAAGATTGGGTTTAATTGAGATGGCGGTTTGGGTGGATTGTGATTGATTTAGGGTGGCGCTGTTTCGGGTATTCGGGGTGACGGGGAAGGGGAAATGATACTTTAGGGTCTTACGATGGTGACTTCTAGCAACTCTAAGCTTTCTATGTTAGGGAAACTTGAAAATCTGAAGCTAAAATGTCGTTTTTAACTACTTTTGGGTTTAGTCAAGATGTCAGCTGATGACGAGTGGCTTCAGTTTGATCGAGTCCAGGCCAGAAAGGAATATCTGGGCAGAGCTTTAAGGATCACCTGCTCGAGCGTCTGGCTTAATAGACCATGAAATTTCAAACAACGCGTGACTCACTTGCAACTGGTTTCCCCATTTTCGGTTTAATAATTTATCATGTTTTGGCGAGATTCTAAGCGAGTCGGAAGTGTTATTCCGACCTCAACCAGACTCCTTTCACTTCATTCCTTTGAACCAAGTCTGCTTGGGATTTCAAATCTGCAGAAAAACGTGTTTTTGTTCTGTTTTCGCGGCTGACCAAATGTGATAGGAGATCTGGATTTGCGGCTTCGGACAGCGGTCATAGTGATGCTGGTTGTCCTGTCCTGCGGTCAGGCGTGATCACGGTTTTAGGCTTGAATCCCACGTGCTTAGAAGCCTTATTCCAAGTCCCTAAAGACCCAAATTTCAGCCCGAAATGCTCTCAAACAGCATCCCAGTCACAACCCAACCCTCCACCCCGAGAAGCCTCTACGACACCCCGAAGTCACCGGGCCCCACTTGCGGCTATGATATTCCACGTGACACGGTGAACCCAGAAGTTGTGGGAGGTCGACCCAGGTATGTCTTAGAATGACAAATTGCCCGCGTCTAGTCGGTTTGTGTTTTGATGACAGTCGCTCCACGGCCGTCGCTGCTGCCGTCGCAGTTGGGGGAGTAGAAGGAGGAGGAGGCTCGATCGCTTCCTCGCCGCCCAAAGTCCGTAAGATGCCTTCGCACCAGCCGCTTCTCACGCGTCAGTCCAGCTCCAATCCTGTCCCGACTCCGACTATCATATTGCACAGGTTTGAGAATCAATATCAGGGTTTGGAATCCTACAGAAGAGCTTCATTTTAGACCCCTCGAAGACCCCGACAGCGATGGCCCACGAACCTTCGAACACTTCAAATTCTCTCCCAACGGAACCGGCGCCAAGGTGATCCACGAAGGAACGGAAATCGAGATTGGAGGGCAAGAACCCGAGGACTGTTTAATGCGGAACCGATGGCGAATGCTCACTTTTGTGGCTATCATCTTCATCGTCACCGGCGCGGTTCTCATCTACATGCTCTTGTCGAGTATCCTGTGATTTTGTACATAAACATAGCTATATTCTGGGATCTCGGCAGAGCACTTGGGGATCAAAATGACCTATAATGCCAAAAATCTAAATTCGAGTTTCGTTGCTGTCGTGTTATGGTAGTCCAACATGAGGTCGGACTTGTAAAGTGCAAATCCTCGCAGGGAGGAAGTCAGCGCCACGTAGCGCATGTTGCTCCCAGCCTGAGCTCTCCAACTTGCCGTCACCAAGTTCCCTCTGGGCAAAGGTTTTTTGATGTTTTCGAACTTCCTGGTAATTTGTTTTGGCATTTAATCAGGCACAATTCTAGTGCAGGCGAGAGATGTTTGACTGCTTACCATCGCGTGAAGGACGTGCTTGTTTTGGCATTTGACTTACGTGGCGTACTTGTCATCCTAGAGTTTCGTGGCGGGGACCTTGTCGCCCAGCAACGTAGAATTCCGAGAGCTGGTGACGTCTACTCAACTCTAAAGATTTAACAGTGCTTTCTGGATTTGCTTTAGTGCAAATCAACAACAACGAGAATGGCTGGACAACTAGGAAGGCATCCTAAAGCCAGGTCCACCGCAGGAGGTTGCCAACACTCCGATTTATTCCATCCTCGAAACTTTACGTAAATGTGTCCATGAATGTTTTACATTGAATTTGGCGTGAATTTTCAGCTCAATCAACGTAGAGATTAGAGGAATTCGGTTCCTTTATGAAGGGGACGAGTGGGCTCCTGATTCCCAAAGTCTTTATCCCTTAAGACTTATCTGCGCAGATCAATCAGGATATACGGTGATCGTGAATTCGTTTAACATCTATTCTGTTGTCGACACGAACACCTCAAGTGGGGCCGAAAACCTCTACTCTAAGCACATGAGTGCTCAACTTCTAATCCAGCTCCTGAGGAACCTGGAAGTAAATTGCTTCGATCAATTATCGCAGTTTTAAAGCTAGAATTTAGAGAACCCGCGATAGACTTTCTATCGACCCTTCAGGCCAACCTGATATGACTCCCGTCACTGCTGAAAGCGTAAGATCTCTAAACAGGGGATTTAGGTTATGTATTAGGGTTTCAGTTCCGAGGACTCAGAGTCCGCTTTCATCTACTCACCGTCCAGAGACCTGCTCATCCCATGGCTTTTGGATCAGACGGGCTAACCACCTTTTTCTTTGAGAACGCGGCATCTGCTGACCCTCCCGAGACTGGAAGCGATGACGATGACAAGCTTGTATCTCTCTTAGGGGAATCCGAGAGCCTGAGCGATCTGCGAAAGTGGAAGGCAGATGAGATAACGTAAGCTGCCTTAGAACTTGGACTCTTGTGGCCAGAGTTCAGGCTGAAAAGTCCCAAAAAGCTCAAATTTTGAAGAATCAGAAAAAGGGTTTTTAGGACCTTTAACAGAACAAGCGAGAAGCTCTTCCTGCACAAAATGAAAGTCTCCCGACGACATTCGTGCAGTCGGGTTTTTGAACACTTGGAGATGGTTCTCTCCGTGGTCGGCGATCCCGGCCCAACCTTTAAGGGCTTCTCATACTGGTTCTACAAGGTCGACGGCGAGAAGCTCCAGCAGCTGAAGCAGGCCGAAGGAGTAGGTCTACATTTCTGAGCTTCTTTAAATTTCCATGTTTTGCAGAAAGCAATAAGTGCAAAGAACGTCACGCTCGTACGTGACTACATCCAGTTCCGGCGGACAGCTGTTATTAAATGGATGGATGGAAGCACGAAAAGGAAGTTCAATTTTAAGAATATGGGCTCTTCAGATCTTGCTGGATACATGAACAGCGGTGTTTATGGTCAGACTGTATTAGGAATGGAGACTCTAACTTCTGTCCTTTAAATCTTTCGCACTTTGTTAGAAGTTTACGATATACTTAACCAGTCAACCCTAAGTTGCAATTTTCAGAAGGAGTTAATCAGCTAATGGACTCCCTTGGATCTTTACGCTTGAGGTCGAGATGAATGAGGTAGAATTCAATAGGATGGCTTGAAAACAACCCCAACCAAATCTTCATGTTTCGAAATCCGAAATGCGCCAGGGTCTCTAAAGTGTAAAGCTTGTTAGCGGACAAAGATGCCGCGCTCCGTCATGCACGGGGCGGCGCGTCCTTATCAAGATCTCCAAGCGCGAAGCTTCAAATTGAGACGTTGCAAATCCTGGCGCCACTATTTTTTGAGCTGTATTTATGTAGTTATTGCACTCTTTTTGCTTAAAATTGCGTCAGATCAAAAACTGTGTGATGATCGCTGAGGGTGTTCATCACAGAATTCCTCATCTATTGCGTTACTGGGCGTCCGGCGAGTACGCGTGTCATCCAAAACCGCCGAAGATTCCCTTCGTATGCTTTGAAATTTTATTTTGGCGCCAGAATCTACTGGAAGGTTCTTGAACCTTCTTTGTTGCCAGAATGAGTCATTCATATGCACAAAAACAGCACGAGAGGGCGTGAGTTGATCTTTTACAGCCGCACCGTCTTTCGTCGGGAACAATCTAGAAACTTCTGAAGGGTTTAAAAGCCGGTGGTCAGCTGATAAGATTCATTCCCGTCGATGTGACTCTAATTGAACGTCGCTCCTGAGCGTTTGACTGACGAGATGACTTCACATGTAAATTGCTCCTGCCAGCTAATGTAATTTCTTTTCGTCGTCTTTTCTGGTATTGGCGAATATCTCAAACGCGGGCTGTGTGGGGTTTCTCCGCGCCTAACTTACGTGATTCAGGATGGCACTCTCTACGTTGGCGATTAAACCTGAAATCGAAAGCGGTCAGGATGATTCAGCGCAACAGCAACTCGACTTCTTTCATCCTAAGAAGTTTACGTGAGAATGTAAAGGCGTTCAAATAATTATAAGAATGGATTTACAGTGCGATCAACGTGGAAATCAAGGGAGTGCGCTTCGGCTGGAACCAGTCACATTGCGCTCCAGATTTTGATGATACATACCCGTTGAGATTGGTGTGCGTGGACCAGGATGACAATGAGGTCATTGTGAATGCATACAACGTATATCAACCGCACAGAGGCGAGCTTGTGAAGCACATGACCGCCAATCTCTTGGTTCACATTCTCCGAAATCTCGAGGCAAGTCACTCTGGCTACTCATCGGATTACAAAGTTTATATGTTTAGAAAAAACGCGACGGAATTTCTTTCAGTCCCTTAGAGCAACCTGACATGACCGACGTGACGGCAGAGAGCGTAATTTTTCTATGTACAGAGCTTTGGACAATTGTCATTTTAGTTCAAAGGACTCCGCGTCCGTTTCCATTTTTTGACAGTCGAGCGACCTTCACATCACACGGCTGTTGGATCTAAGGGACTCACTACATTCATTTTTGAGAGGGCTCCTGCGGATAATCCTGAAGCCGGGAAGGATAGCGAAGACAATCTGGTGACGCCGCTGGGACAGAACGACAATCTGAGCGATCTGCAGAAATGGAACGCGGATGAGATTGTGTGGGTAGTACTAAAATTACTATTTCCAGCAACTATTTTTAGAAACTTAAAAGTCTTTTTTCACGAGATGAAGGTTTCTGGACGCTATATGTGGGATCAGACCTTCGAGCACATGGAAATGACCTTCTCCTTGAGCAAAGATGACACCAACACCTTCAAGGGCTTCTCGTATTGGTTCTCTGAAGTCGATAAGGGGATGCTTCTGGACCTGAAGCAAGCAGAGGGAGTAGGTCCTTCAATTTAAAAAATCCATAAAGATGAAATTTTAAGAGAGAGGTCATCGTTGAGGACGTTAGTCTGGTCCGCGACTACATCCAGTTCCGCAAGGAAGCCGTGTTGAAGTGGATGGACGGTGACTCTAAAAAGGAGTTCCACTTCCGGGCCATGGGACCGTCGGACCTCGCTGGGATCTAGCTCTCGGAGTATCTGAAATCCGTTGTTCCTGTTTGTTGAGATGTTGATAGTAAACTTGACTCATTTAATCTCGTCAGAATCGATCAAGCGGACCGTGGATAGGCTGGTAAGATGATGCTCAGGACACGTTCATTTCACAGTTAATACAAATTTACAGAATAAATGTCAGATTTAAACAACCTCAACAAGATGTTTTGAAACCTACGTCCACGACGGGCTCATAGCGCGTTGAGTTCTTCTGTCAGCTTCTCGATCTCCCCTTCGAGGTCGCCCTTCCGCGTGATCTTCTCCAGCTGGTTCTTCTCTGGGTTCATCAGCTCGCCGTTCTTGATTCGGTCCTGGAAAGAAGTCAAATTATCGCGGAATTCCCATGAATAGTTCCTCACCTCAAGCTTCGTAATCTCGTCGATCTTCTTTTGGACATTTCTGATCTTCTTCTCGACGTGATCCCTCGGCGTGATGGCAGCGTTGGGTTTGTAAACAGCGGTCACAGGCTTCTTCGGAGGTCCAGATGGGCCAGGCGTAGGTTCGGCGGCCAGTTTCACGTTGTTCTGAGCTGCCGCGGCTCGTCCAGCTCTCGCTGCGGCCGTGTTCTGCTTCAGGTTCGCCGGAGTCCAGCCAACTGGGTAGTTCAAGCGGCTTTGGACTTGGCTCTTGCTCGCCAGTTCCCGGCGCATCTGCTCTCCACGGGCTTCGTATTTCGGCTGCTCATCTTGGGGGACGTAGCCTTCGCGGACGCGCCGCGGTTTCCTCCAGGTGCCGTCGGGCCGTTGGCTTGCTGCGATGTAGGTTTCTCCGGTCGCCGTCTTGATTCGAGTGTCGCCGCCGTTGCTCTGGTTTGAAGAGGACATCTTGGGGCTTCTGGAAGAGATAGGTTAGGGCTTCAAAAATACAACATTCATGAACGCGACCCGATTGAATAGGACAGAACGCGAGAGCATTAGAAGCGGAGGATCCCAGAACCGAGGGACGCCGCGAACACGACCGATCTCAGAATGAACGAAGCACGAAAATGGATGAACTCTGAGACACGATTTCGCTGTCTACAGACGCAGCCCAATGTCTGGAAACAGGGAACAACCGGTGATGCCAAAAAAGGTCAGCTAAATAAGGAAAACGTGACTTTCGTGACAGCAAACACACACAGGACTGCCCGCGTGAGACAAGCCCATGTCTGGCTCGACATCAACTGGTTTCACGATTAGCCAGAAGGACGTGAAACATAGCCAAAAGAGGACAGAAACCCGTGGATTCGAGCCCCATTGAAGCGGGGAAAGTATCCAAAAACGACGCCAAGAATACCGACTCAATTTGCCCTTTCCCAAAGACCAGAATTTTACGGATTTCGGCTCCGCTAAAACCTCTAAAATATTCCAAAAGCACGCCAAAACACAATCCCAAAAACCAGCGCCCATTAAGCCCCATCCACAATCCCAATTCCAGCGGTCATCCATCGCACCGTTCCGCTCTTCCCTCGCCTAAACTCGCGCGTCGTACAAAAAGCACCTCCAGAAACCAGAACGCACACGCGCGCGATCTCCCCACGGGCGTGACCTCCACAGCCGTAAATCAGAAACACGTAACGTAATACACCAGAAACAAGAAAAAATAAACAGTAGCCTGCACTCTCCCTTCGCTCGCCAACCACAACCACTGCCGCCGCCGCTCTCTTCGTGGCGAGAATTGTCGTATTCATTTGCTTGTCGCTTCGCCGTGGTCCACCACCTCTCGCTCGCCCTGCGCCCTTTGCATCTGCAGCATCATCTTCGGCGTCGACGACGGGTTTTCGCGCTGATGACGAATTCTGCGCCGCGAAGAAGAAGACGAAGCTGAATACGAATGTCGCTGAATCGCCAGGCCGTCGAAGAGATCGCCAGACAAGCGGTTCGAACGCCGATCGCCGAAGACCATCGCTTCGAAGCGGACGTCGATGGACAGCGCCTCTTCCTCAGGATTTATGAGCTCGACCGACTGCCGGAGAAAATGTGAGTTTTTTGAGAGTTTGTTGGATGTTTATGGGTCGTCGCTGGGTGTAAGGATGCTCGGAGAGAGCATTTTGAGGGCTGTTTTGAGTGTTTTCTGAATGAGCGCGTGTTTCAAGCGTTGGCCAGAGTGTTTTGGATGAATTTTGAAGTGCGAACTTTGTTCCAGTTGTTCCTATTGACGCAGTTTATCTTGGGCTAATTTCCGGGCGCTAATTAAAAAAAAAATTCAAGGCGGAAATCACGTGGAATATGCTGCTTGAAACTAGGTTGAAAATTCTGAAAATGAGCGTTTAGGGCCAATATTTTTGGCGTTTTCGGGTTATGCACCTAAGGGGCTGACTGGAGTGGAACGCGCTTCTCGAAAGTCGGGTTGAATTTTCGATTTCGGTCGATAAAATACGTTTTTTGGACAGAGACGCGGAACGTGACGCTTACCTGTTTTAGGCGGATAGAAGGGAACCATAAAATATCTGATTTCACGCGAAAAAGGGCTAAAAAATGAGGGTTACGTGATTTTTGTGAGATTGGACAATGCCTCAGATGCGGCTGTCTCATGCGGGAATCGGAACGCGTCGTAGACGGGCGACCGACCAGTCACTTTTGGAAGAAGCATGGAAATGAGGGGAACGTGATTTTAGCGAACTTAGGCAATGTCTCAAACGCGTTTTCAAGTCTGAAACAACCTAATTTTGAGCAATTGGCGTCAGAGACGACCGGTCACGTCTTGGAAGGGGCTGCAAATGAGTTAAACGTGCATTTTGGATTTTTTCGGCTCCTTAAATGCAGCTTTTCTAATGCTGACTAATGCTAACAGGCTAATGCTGATCTGTCTGGACACCTTTTAACCCTGCGTCATTTCAGACACCTGAATTCCCCGCAACGATCGACGCTCTTGGAATATCAAGAAGAAGGCCAGCTTCCGGCGCTGAAGAACCCGATCGACTTCAACCGCGAGGTCGCCCGCGTCTTCTGCTTCTCGTGGATCAAGTTCGACGTCAACGGCGACCAAGAAGAATACATATGGAGGCCGATTACATATCATGCCCATATCACACCAGCGATCTGCCTGATCGAACGTGCCGGGGCTCCATCCAGGATCATCTACGCGTCAAATTCCGGGTCTTCACAGTCACTTCACGACGTTTCATTTTACGCACATCACAACTATTCCGTCGAATCTCAGGTGAGTCTGGAATTTCCGGAATTTCGCTGACTCTGTCCTTTAGGATTTCAACCTCCTCGCCCTCCAGATAGTGAGTCTATACAGCAGATTCACCCGAAGCCAGTTCTACCCACTATTCTCGCTGCGATCTCTACACGTCGATTCGAACCTTTGGATCTCTTCCAATCTTCATGATATCCTGGCTACCGTACCCTTCGTCACTAGCCATCCAGTGAAAGAAGACCAGCCGGTCCAGAAGCCTTTGGACACTGGTAAGCCAGTCGAGATTGAGGTCGTCACGGAGAAGTGGAGGCTAGGACAAATCTCCAACTACGAATATTTGATAGAGCTGAACGCTTTTGCTGGTAAGTATTCCTCCTTAAAATCCTTGACAAAACGCTTGAATTTCAGGAAGAAAACGATCGGATATTTGCAACTATCCCATCTTCCCCTGGGTATGCGACTTCACGTCATCCGACGGCGGCTGGACGCCTCTGAACAAGACTAAATACCGGT
>KN166866.1:64158-89910 GCA_000757745.1 Steinernema scapterisci | reverse complement strand
CAGTTTCCTCGCTCCGTCGAGATCCAGGCGTTGGCTGACGCGTTCCACGAAGTCCAGGCAGAGCCATTCCATAACGCTGGGCAAGTCGTAGGAAGGACAATGACCTAGGTGACCTAGGAACAACCCAGGAATGGAGGCGGGAGTGCCAGGATTTCCAAGGTGTGAATGGAGCTAATCTTAGCGATCTAACGGTCCCAGGACGACTATCACATGCATATAATGACTAGGTTTGAGGCGCCATTGTTTCCCACGTGTGTTTTCCTCTGCTAATCCATGCTTATCTTTCCCACATGGCTGAATACAAACCTAATCCGTGCAGGCTTGCCCCCATTCTATGTCACCCAGGCTCCCGCGACGAACGCCTTGAGATGTCGTGTTCGTTCAGAGCAACGTTGTGATACATCTTGTCACAGGTCAGCTTCTTGGCAATTATTGGCCAAAAGTTAGATTCCTGAAGTTTTTACGGCGTCTAGACCTTTTCCGAACAATTCGGACAAAATGGGCAAAAATTAGTAAATGTAGGGTCAAGCATCGCATTGTATCACAACGCTGTAGACATACACGTTGTCAGTGGGTCGTCCCGTTCGACGACTTGTGTCTGTGACTGATCAATTGCGGTCTGATTTCGCGGAATCGTATTTGTTTTCTTGTGTCTCGTCTCGTTTTTCATTCGTGGGATGTCTTAGCACCCGTTCTGAGATCAGCGCAGTCACGTTATTGTAGTGTGAAACGTTTCACGACGCATCTCGCAAGGCATGCGTAGTCTTGTAGACGCGCGTCTGTTGTTTGTGTCTCAAATCAAGTTTGTCTTATTTACGGGTCTGAGGAAGCGGTGGTTGAGTCGTGCCAGTGATGTGAAACGTTTCACGGAGCCTAGCATCGTCTCGTAGACACGCCAAAACGTGTCTGAGACCAAGCGCGCCTGGCCACGTTTCGCATCCTGTGGTGTCCATAAAAATGATGAGCGGTCGTGCTTCAGCTGTGAAACGTTTCACGCTTGCTTCCACACCTGTCTAGTCTCGTTTTTACACCCGTTGCGCGTCTCAAAATACGTGCGCGCGAACCTGACCTCGATTCTCAACGATTTGACCAAGTTTTCTCTGTTTTTCAGGCGTATCTCTTCCGTGGTATGTTAAGCTCGCCACGATGTGGATTCCCAATGTAAGATTGATGGATTCATCCTTGATTTGAAGCTAATTGTGTGATTTTCAGGGCGTTATAACATTTATACTCGTCTATCTCCCGTTGGCCCACTCCAACCCGCAGCAGAAGTCAAAACTGTGCCTTAATGAATACTGCTCAGGTGAGAATTTCGTGCTCTTGGCTTCGGCTAATTAACGATTTCAGAACTCCTGTTTTCGTCGAAGATCACCCGAGCCTACGTCAGCAACCATGAAGCGATCCTGACCTACGGCATAGGAGACCAAGTGGACATCTTCTCGTTCCGGTATAGCGATCGGGCGGATTTCCTCGGCGCTAAAGTAAGTGAAATCTCTGAAAAGATCCAAACTAATTAGGGTTTTAAGCTAAACGACAAGACCGGTGCCATCTTCAAGACCCACATCGACCTTGAAACCTACGTTGCCTTCTTAGAAAGTGCCTTGAAAGAGAACAAGACTTTTATCAAGATCGCGCAGGACAGCAGCCTTCCTTTGGCGAAGAGGACCGTAGGTAAGAGTTGGAACTGCTTGGGATTTTGAGGCTTAGTATGGGACGAAATTCCGACCGGTTCGATGAATTGCGAAGCTGAAAATGACTTTGACTTGAATCCAGACGTCTGAGTCCGTTGCTGTCTACGTGCTCAACCTACGTTAACGTGCAAATTAAGCTTTTCATTTTTACGGTTGATTTCATGACCGACCGGTCGGAATGACGTTCTCAGACAAATACTGTCTGGATTTCTGCCTACGTGCGGATTTGCTCATTTACACGGATGTCTTGATAACCGACCGGTCGTGGAAACGTGAAAATGACCGTTTCTTATTCTCCAGACGTCTAGAAAATACGTCAATTCATGTCTGAAAGTCGTTTATTAACTGATGCACCTCTTTAGGAACCGTTTCCTCGATCCCCGAACTCGTCAAGGAGTATGAAGTCCACGCCAAGAAGCTCGCCATCGAACAAGGCGACGCAGCGAAGCCTCTCTTGGATCTGGAAGCCTTAGGCTACAACCCCAACGCTGGACAAGGCCATGGACACTCGCATGGTGGCCACGGACATTCCCACGGCGGACATGGTCATTCTCATGGTGGCCATGGTCACTCTCATGACCATTCCCATGACCATGGCCATGCTCATGAGCACGTTCATGCTCATATGCCCGTTCCTACCCAGACCCCTGAAGCCACCAGTGCCGAGAAGGTTGAGGTGAAGCCCGAAGTCACGACGCCGCCTCCTGTAGCCGAGCCCGTGGCAACTCCCGTTCCTGAGATGCCGACAACGACGGCGGCGCCTGTAGAAGCGGCCGTTCCCACGACGGTGAAGTCTGTAACCCTGGAAGAGGTGGCCAAGGAAACCGCGGCTCAGGAACCCGAGAAAGTCCAGGTTGGAGATTGAAAAGACGGAATAGAACTTTGAAATTAAACTTTCAGGACGCCGGAGATGACATGGAAAAGGAGATTGAGGCAATGTTGGCGAGGGACCAGGTTCTCCTCCAAGAAGAAAAACTGGTCGTCACGGCCACTCCGCCTCCAGCGGACGATTCCACCACCGCCTACACCAGCACAACCACGGACGTGATGACCTCGACGGCGTCCATGGAAACCCCGGTCTCGGTGGATCCGACTCCCACGGCCACTCTGGATCCTGTCATCGCTGCTGCCATGGCCCGGGAAGACCCGGCTCCTATCCCAGCCTCCGAGATTCCAGTCGTTGTCACGACAACTCCAGCTCCTCTTCCTAGCGAGCTTCCTCCAATCACCACTACCGTAACCCCGGTCGAAGTCACCGAAGCACCTGCGACCCTTCATCCTCCAGTTGAAGCTTCGACGGCGGCTCCGGAGATTACGACCATGGCTCCTCAAGAGCTTCCGGTTCCCGTGCCTGAGGAGAAGCCCTCGAACGAGCATTTCATCGCTCCGGACAACATTCTGCACGCGAGAAAAGAGCGCAGTGTGGAAATTCCCACCACAACGGCAGCGCCCGTGGTTGAGGAGCCTGTCACGCCTCCGCAGGAGATCCCAGAGAAGCAGAACGTGGAACCGCAGAAGGAGACCCAACCTGAGGCCTATGACGAGCGTTCGACGGTCACGGATAAGCACGGAGAGGTGAGCTTTCAGGGTTTATAAGTAGCGTCCTTTCGGCGCGTGGGAATTCCTCATTATGCATTCCTAAACGATCGATCACGGATCACTAGCGCTCAGGAATCGATTTCCGGAACTGTGATCAGTGGCGCGTAGCATTGCTCTACCCCTAAATCAACTCGAATCTTGAAATTTACGATTTCTGATTCTCCTATTTCCAGAAGTACTGCATCGACGACCGCTGCGAGATGAACGAGAACCCATCTGGGGAGCAAACGATTGTCAAATCGTGGATCCTGGGCGTAGCACGCATTCTACGATCTGTGCCAATCTTCGAGAATGTCGACGAATCGTGCCTCTTTGCGTGCTTCGTCCTACCGCTCCCGATGGTGATGTTCTCCTACGTCGTCTTCCGCTTGTGTTCCGGTAAGTTTTTGAGATTTCTGGACTCTGAAATAAGAAAAGTATCTTCAGGTGAAAACCCTTCCGCCGCCATGGATGCCCGCTACCGTCACGATTACCTGACGCGCATCAAGGAGCTCGAAACGCAGCTTTCTGCTGCTGGGGACAATGCCAGATCCAACGAGGAAGCCGAACGCTTGAGAGCCCAGCTGGGCCAGATCCAGAGGGAATTCGCCAACGCGAAACAAGAGCTCGCAGGCACCAAGCAGGAGGTCGAGAACTTCAGGTAACCCTTAAGATTTTTGACCATTATGAACCTTGAATTACAGAGCTCAAGACGCGCGAATGCAGCAAGAGCACTCGAAGCTGACCCAACAACTCCAGCAAGCCTCTGCTGATCACAAAGCCCAGATCGCCGAGCTCTCCGAATTCAAGAAATTTAAGCCTTTGTTCGAAGAGGAACAGGCGAAGCACAAGGCCACCAAGGACCAAGTTGTGAAGCTGGAGAAGGCCGTTGCCGAGGTTCAAGACCAGAATCGCGAGCTGGAGGCTACCAAGGAACGCCTCGAAGAAGAGATCCAGCAGTCGGAGGAAACCAACCAGATCTTGAAGGACGACTACGCGGAGCTCTATAAGAAGTCCGAGAGCCAAGTGGAAGAACTCTGCGCCCTTACCAAGGAGAAGATGGAAACCGAAGAGGTCATAAAGGAGCTCGAGGAGGTCGGTGATCTTATCTTAAAACTTGTGTAACCTGAAATTTTTAGAAGGTTAACAGCATCTCAAGCAGCTCCGTCAACTCCGCGGACAACAGTTCCCACGTTGCCAGCGGAGGAAGCGGAAGCGGCGGATGGTCAGACGTTGACGGCTGGGACGTGGACGGATCTGATCGCGAGGCCACGCGACCTCTTGTTGAGGAAACTCGCGAGCAGTCCAGCGAGCCCAAAGATCAATCCTCGTCCAGTACCGTATCCCGAGATGCATCCGTTGCTGGAGGTGCCGTCGAGAACGCCAAGCTCCGTGTCCAGCTCAGGAACGTCGAGAAGCAGCTCGAGGAGACCAACCAGAAACTCGAGGAAGCCAAGTAAGACTTAAAATGGTTTCCAGATCTAAAACGTGGTTTTCAGGACTCAATTGGCCAGCGCCCACGAGATCAACACCAGATTGACGAAGGACATCGAGCGCAAAACGGCGGAACTGGAGGCCAAGAGCCAGGAAGGCAACAAGATGAGCGAGTTCCTTTCGCTGTATTCCGAGAGCGAGAAATCGCGAAAGATCGTGGAAGGTGAAAAGCGCGAGCTCGAGAAGGAGGTCCGCGAGGCGAAGGACCAGATCAGTGACATGAAGCACCAAGTCCGCGAGCTGGAAGCCGAGAAGGGCCGACTGGAAGAAGAGAAGAGGCGCGTTGAAGAGGAGCGACGAAAGAAGGAGCGAGAAGCTCTGGCTCTGGACCGCAAGTTGTGGCAGCTGGATCAAGAAAAGAAGGAGTTGGTCGAGGAGAACAAGCTATTGGAAGAGGTAGGCAAATGAGGATTTTGAACTGGACCTAAAGCTTGAATTTCAGAAACTCAACGCGGCCCGACAAACTTCTGCTCCCGTTAACGCCGGAACCGAAGGACGCGCTAGTCCTGCCGTCCGGCCACTCTGGGGAGGAGCTTCGGACGCCACCGACAGTCCCGCGGAATCGCTGAGGATCCCACCGGCTCCGTTGTTCAGAAACCAGTAAGAATTCTTTTCCTAAGATTGCAGATCAACGGATGTTTTTAGAACGACGTCCCCAGAGGACCTGTACGGCAGCGACGTGAGCGGAAGTGTTCACGGAGCCGGAGCTCTGAACCGACGTGGATCTCGGCGTAGCCAGAGAGTCGACCCCGGTGCTGAGCTCTCCGCCACCAATCCGCTCCTGAACGTCTCCGCCGGAGGACGCCGGAGCATCCCAGCCAAGGAGCCAAGCCACGCTCGCCGGCGCTCGCGCTCCCAGGGACGTCAACCCGACCGCCGGACGATGGACTACGCGCCCGTTGGCTACCCGATGGGCAGCTACGGATACGGTGCTCCCCAGTACGGATTCCCTGACCAGTACGGCTACCCACTCCCCAACATGAACAGGGTGAAGAGCCGCAGTGGGCACGCCCTGAACTCCTCTGCTGGGTCCAACGGCGTGCGATCGCCACCCCCAGAGATGCCGCTAGTTTCCGGCATCCCACCAGATGGACTCATCCAGAGACCGCGTCCAACGAACTACGCGAAGCCGCCCGGTCTGCCGAAACAGCAATAGTTGTGGGAAAAGAAATTTTTGTAATTTTGTGATCATTTTCTGTTACTGGTTTTGAAGGTGCAAAGGGCGAATTCTGATAAGTTATTGATGATATTGTATGTAATATTGTTAGCTAATTAATACTTACATTTAATGTTTCTTGTCATTAAATTGAAGATAAGGATTTGGTGCTTGTTGGGGACGTTGAGAAGTGGCGCTGGGGCTCACGGTCGACTGCACCGGCCGGTCGGCATCTTCGAATTCGCTTAAAATGAAGTTGTTCGCCTGTTTTTGGGTCTCCAAAGGTCTGATGAGACTCGAAGCCGACGTCTAGCAGACAGGCTGAGGCAGTGTCTGGAAAAGGCGTGGAGTCTGGAACACGAACGGCGGATCACTTCATTCCTGCTGGCGGTCCGCGGACGAACCGGTCGGTCGGAACGCTTCCCTGGACGTTCTCGGAATGCTACTCCGTGGGCGTCTCGAGTCTCAAAGCCGACGTCTAGACAGGTCTAGACAGACACTTTCTGGAGAAGGTCATTTCGCGGAATGCTGAGGATTCTGACCGGTCGGTTCTTAGAATCCGCTCCCTTAGGCGCTTCACTGCTTCGGACGAAGGCCTAAATCTTGTCAATTGCTCTAAATATGGTCCTTTCATGATGGTTTCGAGATGTGAATTGGTTGTTAAGGGGGCTACCGTAGTCCTGCCAAGCCCATCAAAGCCATTGAGGAAAGAATTCGGCTCCTAATCCCAATCCAACCTGCTCAAAAACACAACCTTTGAGAATCGAATCGACCTTTGAGTTTGTAAGGTAAGGGAGCGCTGGTGTCAGAACGCGCGCTGTCCACGTCGGCGGAAGAGGGAAATGCGGAACAGGACGGTCGCCTCTGATGGCGCGCGGCAACAACCTACGCTTCCTCTCTTCGCGCCTCTTCTGTCCAGCGTTGACCGAATGATGTCTTTGCGTTCGGAGCGCCGGTTGGTAGGCTCGTTTTACCTCGTTTATTGCTTCTAGCGCGCTCGCGGCAGCCTGGCGAATCCTAAAATTGGCTTATCTCTCCTGCCTACGTCCATCGCGCTAATGCGTTTTCCCAGTTTCAGGTTAAAACCTAAGATTCTCTGAGGCTCGAGTCGAATGGAATTGCGAGAATTATGTACAATCTGAGGTTAGTTTGCGTGGCAAAATTGGTTACAAAATCTTAGCTTAAGGAGAGGCTCAGGTAAGGGTAATCACCCTGCATCAACGTCGACTCCGACACCCGACAGATCTCCTTCTTATCATGGAATACGTAAGTCAACGGGGGTTGTTGAGGGTCTGGGATGCTGATTTAGGAGGATGGGTTACGGTAGATCAGAAATTCTACGGGTTGTGTTTTAGGTTATAATTGCTAGGGTATTAGACGGAATCGTTTGACTGGCGTTTTCGAATGAAGGTTGCGATAAGTCTGCGTTTGTCTTTAGCAAGCGGTTGCTGCCGACAAGAGTTTTGGTGACGTCTTAGGTAGAATTCACGCGGGTAAGAGGGCGATTCCTGATTCGAGAGGTTCTGTATTTGTACGCGTGCCGTTTCCAGGGAAATGTCTTCAACTACTCGACTGGACAGAACGGAACTTCGTCCGGTCCTATGCACGCGCCGTCTGGACATGCGGCTTTCGCGGCTCCGCTGGTGCCGTCCGCTGGCGCTCACTTGCCTTTCCACGCGCTGCAAGAGCCGTGTCCAGACGCTCGTGTGGTTGGCGCAGACCAACGCCCTGGTCACTCTGCGGTAAGGATTCGGTTCGGAGAGTCCCGGGACTAATATGTTTCTTTTCAGACCCGCGGCCTTCTAGCTGGCTAGGACTGGCTAGGAGTAATGGAGCCTGGACAGGCGCCAGTGCAGCGCATGCCTATATGGTGGCCAACGCTAAAGGCCCACCTCCTGGAGAAGAACGACGTCTAACGGCGCGAACTTCGGGGGAACTCGTGGCCTTGGAGCTGGACGACCGTTTCCAAGACAGTCGATACGCCGGAGCCGGATCGGAGACAGCGACTAGGAACCGCCGATGAGCCCAATGGGACTGTAGTGGAGAGTAGGGACGTTATCGCGGCGAACTCCAGGGAAACTTCTTCGCGGCCTTGGAGCTTGGCGAGATTCAGGGAATCAGTACTCTACAGCTGCGTTCGGAGAAGGCCAACCCAGGATGCCTCTCTCCGGATGAGTTACCGGTCTCACCCAGCGCTAACGCAGATGAGTGGCAGTGTGGAGCCGGAAGGACGCAAGCGGAGATCTTCGATGCCGGAATCCGAAAACCTTTCAACATGAGCATATGATAAAATTCGAAAAAGTGAAAATTCGTTATTCTCAGAATAAACCTTCATTAAGAATTCCGCTTGGGATGCCCTGTTAACGGTAGATGAGCTAGAGAGGGGACGGGCAGAGATCAGATCGCGCCCCGGACGGAACTCGCCGGGAACAGTCTTCAAGGGAAGCCACTCCCCACTTCAGTCACGTCTATACATCCACTCCTTGAACCAATTCCACAAACAGCATACCAAAACATACAAATGCACCAAATAGTGCCTGACAGAATTGGCCTGAAACCTGTATTCCAGAGGTTGACGGCACTTCCACTCAAGAGGCAACCTATAGCGATCGTTACAAACCTTAAATGGCACCTTGGTCACATCTACACAAGCCTTAAATCTCCTTTCGATGCTCCAATCAAACAAGAACAAACAATTCTTGAGAGCCAAAAGTAGAGTTTCGTAAAAGTCGGAACTTTCCTTTGGAATGGTCACTTTCAAACCCGTAAGACGGGAACTTGTGACAGCTTCTAAGACCAGATTTTCAAGTTCTAGATTTCCCAGATCTTTGGAAATCTCCACGTCGAGATGCAACTCAGCCACAGTTTTCGGAATAAGCTCTTCTGATATTGAACCCGGAAAAGTCACGTGAATACTTGAGGTCCGAACGTGTTTGAAGCTGTTAATTATGTCCATGTAGTGTGGAGTTGTCCAAATCCTGAATCCCCTCATCAAAGGAGCCCAATAGAAGCTCATGCCAAAAAAGACGTAATCAATAGGATACCGAGTTTGGCCTAAAATCCTGACTATCTGTCCGAGGACTCTATCATCTAGCAGTCGAGGACGGTTCAGAGCAATTCGCCCAAACCAGACGTTTTCGACTGTTACGGGAATGTCAGAATCCAGGGGGAAATCGTGTGGTCGGACTTCATAGAAGATTCTGGGGTTCTCTCTGGTATCTGGGTCAGTTTCCATGTAGAACGTGAAGCTGACGAGGTGTTCGAGTCGATCTGAAGCTTCGGACTGCCAGATGCTGTCTCTAAGGGAGGCTAAGGATCTGGCGTTGTCGACATCCAAGCGTTGGTTGACTTGGTCTACGAAGTCGCGGGAGAGCCAGTCCATGGCGATAGTCCATAGGGATAAGGAAGGATGCGCGATGGAGCCATGTATAAATGGACACAAGTGTCAATTTTGGCACGTTGGCCTTGAATCGCTCTGTGGTGTATGGGTCCTATTGGACTGGGACAGATCCAATGTGGACAGCTTACGTGAGAGTTTACTACCCGTTTTCACCTCCCGACAGTTCATTTTTAACAGCAACACAACAATCTCTCAAAACCGTTCCAAACAAAGCAGATCACAGCATACAACTGCATCAAAAGGTCCCAAAACAATCCAGCTTCCACTGACTCAGACTCGATTCCCAACTCAAACGAATACTCAAGCGGATGACGACAATCCCACTCAAGAGACACCTTCCCTCCTCCAGTCTTATATTCTACTCCAACAGCGTCGGCAACACTCTCTAGTCTCTCGTCAATGACCAAATCGCCCGACAACTGGCAATCCTTAATGGCCTGAAACAGAGGTTGGTAAAACTCGGATTTGTCAAGTTTCAAGCTTGTAATCCGAGTAGTTCTTACGGCTTCTAAGATGAAATTCTTACAATTTCCGGGAACTTCCATGCTCCAAACATGGACGTTTCCAACAGATTTTGGGATAAGAGCTTCCAAGATGGGATACGGACTCCAACCACGAACGCTTAGTGTCTGAATGTATTTGAGGCTGTCCAGGATTGCCATGAATTGCTGGATGGGCTGGATCATGTAATCAGATGGAACGTGAGGCCGATGGAGATTGCCATACATGGTCAACGAGTTGATAGGATACCGGGTTTGGCTTAAGAGCCTAGATATCTGGGTCAGATCTTCCTTGCCAAGACGGCGAGATCGAAGAAGAGGTATGGTAGTGAAGCTGATGTGTTGGATCGTGACAGGGTTGTCTGAACCTATAAAGAATGAGCCTGGCCGGACTTCGTAGGAAATAACGGGATTCTCCGGGCTAGGATTTATGTAGAACGTGAAGCTGACGACATTTTTGACTCGCTCGTAGGCTTCGTTTTGCCAGATGCTCTCCTTAAAAGAGGCTAACTGCCTGGCTCCGTCAAGATCCAAACGTTGGTTAACTTGATCTACGAAATCGCGGCACAGCCATTCCATGGCGTTGAGGAGCTCGTTGTGGCTTTGGGATCGGGATTCGGTATCAATGCACGTGATTTAGAAGTGTCAGGTTTGGCACATTGGGTTTGGTTAGGCGTGCCGGGACCGTAACGGGTACATCTAGGAAGCCTGGGATACCGTATCTAACACCACGTAAAACAGGCTCTCGAGCCGCTGATCTGAAGGATTTCAAGTCTCGGTAGATCCGGTCCATGGTGATAAGAGGACCTCCAGTCGCCATAGAAGCCAAGGCAGCGTCGTCGCCTGGTTAGACAAAGCCTTGTTCTTGGTGTCTTCGGCCAGGGACCCCGTGTCGGTGCTTCCCTAAGCCCTGCGCTTACTGCGGATACCAGGACCACCATAAAGCCTTGTGTGCCTAGCCCCTTTAGGCCTCTAGGAGGCGATGGACCGTCAGATTGTAGTCTTAACAGGCAGCGCATCTACTGACAGGCAGTGCAGGCCTAAGTCCTCAGGAAGTGAGCAAGACAAGACGGAGCCGAAGATCAGAGTAGATGAGAATAGGCGAGTCCCAAGATAAACCCTTAGAGAGGCCAGTAAGCCAAGGTTGGCAGGGAGTGTCGTAGAAAGCGACATGAGCTCCAGGATGCAAAACATCTTAAGCTTCCAGAGAAGGCAAGACGCGTGTCGATGTGAGAGACAAGAGATCAAGGGGAGCGCCTAGGACTCCTAAGCGTCTAAGGCCTAATTTATTAACAAACGACACACAAACACAACGAAGACAGTTAAAACCTGAATACGTCTTTCATAAAATTACTGTATTTGTAATTGAAACTCGTCCAGCATGACCTTGGAACGTCAGTGTCTAGAATTAACTTGACGAAAGCATTTGTTTGCTGCTCACGTATCTCATAGTGCCACTCCAGACCTCTCTTCGAGCCTTTCTCCATAAGACAAGTAGTCTCAAATCCATTTTCATTTATATTTTCCATGACTTTCCACTGTGTTTTCTTAGCGATTTGCTGGGCATCCCACTTTTGGCAGCCGGTTCCTTGTAAAGCTAGACGTTTCGCACCCCAATTCTTGGTTCTGGGAAGAGAGACTATCTCCTCCATGACAATTCGTAGAGCTTCTTCAGGCCAGAAGCTGCAAGAGACAAGTGAAAAATCATCTCCAAATTTCAGATTTAGACGGTTTACAGATGAGTTCAGGAATATCTTTGTGATTTCTCGGAAAGTGTTTCTGTCTTCCAGGAAAAACAGCTGTACAGTGACAAACTGCAGAGATTCTCCGATTTCCTGACTTAGAAGACGCACAAGAGCATCAGAATTCAGGTTTTCCCACAACTGAACTTTAAAGTCCGAAACGTGACTAAGACCCGCCTCTCGCAGACACCCGTGGATCTTCCCTCTGTAAATCCTAAACTTCAGGCTCACTCGAGAGAATAATCGCGCTAATTGGATCAACTTGCAGAATTCCGGATCTGTCCACGTGGTCGTGATCAGTTCTGGCAGGGAATATTCGCGAACAGTAATATCAAAAGATTCGAATGAAATTCCGCGGTGTTCTTCCAGCTCCCTCTCAAGATCGCTTATCTCTAGACGGTCCCAGGGGATCGACCAATAACTAGAATGGCGTGCGTACTCTATTTGCTCGGAGTTGTCAGGGACGCAGATATCGAGCTTAGCATGCCACGGCTGGATGTGAGACAATTTTTGGCACACCGCAGAGTAGAGTCCAGGGAGTTCTTTCCAGTCTTCAGTTTTGCGAGAAGAGTGGCTCTGAAGGCGATAAGTCTCATGGATGAATTCGTAGGGAAGACTATCCATCGGGTTCGGATCGGGGGTTTCGAAGATTAGAGGAAGGATGAGGTGATGTGTGGTGAGAAGCTTTGGGTCTTCAAGAGACTGCGAAATAGAGAAACTATCAAATTTGCGATGCCTAATAAACCTCAATGTGTCAAGCATGACACTTCAAAATATCATAAAAGTACACAGTTTGCTGCCATCAAGTTCTCAAATCCTTCCACCTCACATTAGACCCATGGACGGTCTTCCCTACAACTTTATCCGTGACGTCTGCCGCCTCCAGAGCGACTCTTTTCGCGAGGTTCAAAACTGGAGAAAACTCTCGGGACCTTTTTCTGCGATTAGCCAGAAATGGTATCCATTCGATAGACGGACCATTACTCTCAAGCTTCGCGATACTGGCTACTCTGAAAACATAGACTACGTGCTTACTCGCGATTTCTTTGAAATACTAGGAAGCGATGACGATATGGGAACGACTATCCTGCAAAAGGACCTAAAAGAGAACCGCGGAGCTTTTTTGGCATGTTTCGAGATTGAAGTCTGTGACGTCTTTATCGAAGAAACCCACAAACAGACTACGTGGACGAATCCGAATCTTCGTAAATTGCTCTGGTTTTCACGTTTCTTCCGTCGTGTGAGCTTGAGTTTCCCTGGAGCCTACAACGCAAAGATCCACGAGCGTCTGAGAGAAGCGGGTCTTTGTGAGATTTCAGAATTCGAGCTATCTTCACAGCACTACCGCAAGAGTTTGGTCCTTTCTACACTTCTACGTGAGAAATTTGGAAATTCGCTGCACTGTCTGATTATCAACCTATCCTATCAAAACGAGAAGAACGCTTTCAGGGAGACTGCCAAGACCTTCCTAGAATCCCCTGTAAAGAATCTGAAACTCAGGTTTCCAGTCTTTTATTGGCTCCCTCGAAACAGCTTTTCGTTTGAAGAAGCTCTACGAATCGTTATGAATCAGCTCATCTCTCTTTCCAGACCTCAGAAATGGGGCTCAAAACTACTGATCTTGGAACGAACCAACGGGACAAATTTGAACCCAGATCGAATCGCGAAAAGAACGCAATGGAAGATCGATGAAAAGGTGGGCAGAGATGGAATAAGAACCGTCCGCTTAACAGAGAATGAGTCGGGCAGAGGCCTAGAGTGGGATGCCGAGAACCGCGAGTTCCTCACAGACGTTGCTGTAAGGCTGATTTTGGGCACTGAAGTACCTGGGTCGTGGTGGAAGAGCCTGAAGAGCAAGTGCTGGAGTGTTATGGGAGACATTTTTGGGTGTTTTGGGTGATTGTTTCTGTCGCTCATGAGTGAAACGTTAGTGTGCATATCCGGTTTTAAGGTCAGACAGAGACAAAGATTAAAGGAAGAGCTGGTTTACGCGTTAGCTATGTGGCGGAGGACACAGGTCACGCCTCCGCCCTCCGCTCCTAATTGTTTGATGGCTGCTTGGGCAGTCTACGTGAAGTTTGTGGGTCGAGAGCACAGTCAATCAAATGAGGAACCAGGCTTTGGCGAGGATAACGGGGCTCATAGGGTCGTTGGCGAGGGTCATAGCCACTGCAAGCTCCGACCTCCTTGATGCTGGAGACAGAAGGAGTATGGAAATCTGAACGTTTCATAAACGACCGAGGTGGCTCTTTCTACGCATCGCCTAGAGGGTCTCTGGCCCGGATACATCGGTGCCATAGCCACTTTATTTGGTCCTTCAACCGAAAATCAGCACCACCTGAACAAACTCCTTACAAAGCTGCAAATCCTATGTTTCAAGATCTTCCACCATGATACTTCGGTGTCCAAAATCAGCCTCACAACAACGTCTGTGTAATACCTCCGGTGTTCGTCATGCCACTCGAGACCTCTGTTCAACTCCTTATTCATCAGGCGGACTGTCTTGAACCCTCGTTCATCCATTCTCTCCGTCATCTCCCATCTCGTTCTCTTGGAGATCTGTCCGACATTCCAATTTGAGCAGCTAGCTAATGGTATGATTACACGTTTCGTGTCCCATCTCGTGGTTCTAGGGAGAGAGATCAGCTGATCCATGAGAATTCGCAAGGACTCGTCAGGGCACACGCTGTCTGAAAGATCAGTTCTGAGAAATTCCAGCTTCAGATTCTTGACAGAAGATTTCAGGAATGCTCTTGTAACCTTCCTTAGAGCGGTTCCCTCTTTGTGCTTAATCAAGTAGGCAGTTGCGTATTGAAGCGATGTTCCATGTTCCTCTCTTAAGAGGTCAACAAGAGCAGAATAAGTCTGGTAGGCGATTAAGAAACCCGCGAATTCGGAAATCTCAGAAAGACCAGATTCTCGCAGACGCTCGTGAATTCTTTGCCTGTAAACGCCAACAAACGTCAAGCTGACCTGAGAGAAAAGGTGTGTAAACTGAAGCAGATCTCGTAAATCTGTCCAGGAAGTTGGGTCATAGACTTCGCCTTGTAGGAGAAGTTCCCTAACGCTAATATCAAAGGAGGCAAACGAAAGTCCTCGATTCTGTCTCAGTTCTCTGGCAAGGTCAGCTGAAGATAACCGGTCATGGGGTGAGACGCGTTTGTGAGAAAATCGGTACTCGAGGTTGTCGGAATCTGGATTTACGTGAAGCTCCAGTACGACGTGCCACTGGGGAATGTGGTATAACTCTTCCCAGACCGCTGAGTAGAGGCCGGAAAGGTCTTTCCAGTTGGAAGTCTCGCGGGAGTAGTCGCTCTGGAGGCGGTAAACGTTCTGAATGAAGGTGTAGGGAAGGCCGTCCATCGGGCTGGACTGGGGGGACTTCAAGGGCTTGTTTAGGATAGCTTTTGTGAGCCTGTGGATCGCCTCTGAATTGCCAATCCTGAATCGCACGGTAGTTTCTGCTATAAATGGGCAAATTGCTGGTCTACATCAATGCAACTGAGGTGTTAAAACCCAATGTGCCGAACCTGACACTTTAAGCTCGTCCGCGTTGAAACCAAAGCCCGATCCCAACGGCATAGCGAACTTTCCCAACGCACTGGAATGGCTCTGTAGCGATTCCGCGGATCAAGTTTACCAACGTTTGGATCTCTAGGGAGCCAGGCAGTTAGCCTCTCTTAAGGAGAGCATCTGGCTCATCAAGAGAGCAACTAATGAATGCATGGTGGATCTTTGGTCTATAGCAATGCTAGTTAGGATTCTATGATGGATCGGTATGATAATACGACTCAGACCCAATGTGTGACACTTCAGAGTTGTCAAAACAACAAAAAACTCTGACCACTTAGAATTCAAATACGATTTGCTTGAGTTCTTATCACTTTTATTTGAGGCCTTTTCGATTATATCATTTCAGCGTCCAAAATCAGGTTCACAGAAACGTGTGTTGCGAGCCATCGCTTCTCGTCGCACCATTCCACACCTCTTTTTGAATCTTTCTCTGTAAGACGAGTCGTTTTGACGCCTTTTTTATCAGTATTTTCCGCGATTTCCCATTTCTTTCCTTTCATGATTTCTTCAATGTTCCACTCTGAGCAGCTCGCTTCTTTCAGAGTCAGTCGTTTTGTCCCCATCTTCTTAGTTCTGGAAAGACAGCGTATCTCATGCATGACAGTTCTTATACATTCCTCAGGCGAAAGTTTCACAGCTTTTTGAGAACCCACGAATTCCAACTTGAGGTGGCTTACAGAAGATCTCAGGAATACTTTGGATACGTCTTGGAAGTCTTTTTTGTCTTTCGGATCGGCTACGAGCAGGGTGACCAAGTTTACAGATTTTCCGAACTCCTCTTTCAAAAGTTGAAGCAGAGCATTGGAGTTCAGGTACCATGCGATGCGGACTTGAAAATTCGAAATGTTACCAACACCCGCTTCTTGCAGACGTTCGAGGATATTTTCAATATAGCCACAAGAAAATATCAAGCTCACTCGAGAGAATAGTCGCGAAAATTGGACGACGTTGCAGAATTCCGGGTTCGTCCACGTGGTTTTTTGCATCAGGTCTGGTAGAGAAAATTCGTAAACGTGGATTTCAAAAGACGCGAATGAGTTTCCGCGGTTTTCTTTCAGTTCTCTTACAAGATCAGTTAGCTTTATACGGTCTTCGCCTGAATCCCGAGAACGGCGATGAACTGCGTACTTTATGTAGCTGAAGAAGTTAGGAGCGCAGAGTTCGAGTTTAACATGCCACGGTTGGAGGTGAGACTGTTTCTGGCAGATCGAAGAATAGAGTCCAGGAAGCTCTTGCCATTCCTGTATATTGCGGGGAGAGTCGCTCTGGAGACGGAAGATCTCATGAATGAAGTTGTATGGAAGGTTGTCCATTGCCCTTAAATGTGGGTTTTCAGACTTAGGTTAGATTGGTTAGATTCTTACCTTGTGAGAAAGAAGCTTTTCTTTAGAAACTCTACGTCTGAATCGCTTGGGTGTTGTGCCATTTATATACACAAAACTCTGGTCTGGTGCTAAATGCAGTTTCACAGATTTAACAGAGACTTATAAATGAACTCTCGACACTCCCGACGCGTCCCATCATCTCGAACGTGCCAAACCTGACACTTCTAAATCCCATGAATTCCTGACGAACCCCGATCACAATGCCACAGCGAACGTTCCCAGCTAACCAAGCTCTTGAACCCCATATTTCAGGTCAATGGACAACCTCCCCTATGAGTTCATTTATGAGATCTACCGCCTCCAGAGCGATTCCCATTGTAAAATTCAAAAATGGCAAGAACTCCCTGGACTCTATTCTGCCATTCGCCAGAAACTAGCTCACATCAAACCGATGCGTGTTAAGCTCGAAATCTGCGTCACTGACGACTCCAACAACATAGAGTACGCAGTTCATCGTGGTTGTTTACTTTTAAGCAGAGACCGTTTAGAGCTAACTGATCTTGTAAGGGAACTGAAAGAACACCGCGGAAACTCATTCGCGTCTTTCGAAATCCGCGTTCACCGATTTTCAGTACAAGGACTGATTCAAACCACGTGGACAGATCCGGAATTCCGCAAATTGGTCCAATTTTCGCGACTATTCTCTCGAGTGAGCTTGGAGTTGGGCGGAAAGTACAATGAGAAGATCCACGATCGCCTCCGGGAAGCAGGTCTTGGTGACATTTCTGAATTTCAAGCTAATATTTGGTTTGATTGGAATTCTGATGTGTTCGTCCAACTTTTGAAGGAGGAACTCGGAAGATCTCTACAGTTCGTCACTTTAGAGCTGTTCTGTCATAGAGACAGACACACCTTCAGAGAGATTACAAGAATATTCCTAAACTCATCAGTGAATCGTCTAAGCCTGAAAATCGAGAATTGCCGAGAAGCCGCCGGGGTGTTCATGCCAGAAGAAGCTCTACGAATTGTCATGGAGGAGATAGTCTCTCTTCCCAGAACCAAGAATTGGGGTACCAAACGCCTAATTTTAAAAGAAACCAGCTGTCAAACGTGGGATCCTCATGAATTCGCTAAGAGAACGTGGTGTGAAGTCGGGCAAAATGTGGATGACAATGGGTTCAAAACGACTTGTCTTATAGAGAAAGATTCGAAGAGAGGTCTGGAGTGGCATGACAAGAAGCAAGGGCGCCCAACAGATGTGGTTGTCAAGTTGAGCTTGAACACTGACGCTCCAGAATCGTGGTGGACGAGCCTCATATACAAGTTCAGGGTATTTATGGAAGACGTATTCGGGTTTTGAATGATTAGGTTGTGTGTTTTTGTGGCGTCCAAATAAGAGCTTTGTAACGGCTAACCTCGTTTCAAATGCCGCCGCCTTCGGCGCTCCGCTTGATCTCTTATCTCTCACGTCTCTCATATTTTCTCAGCGGAATTGAAATCCGCGGAACTGGAGGCCAAGACCTGGAGACCAGGAGGGCAACGAGATGGGCGAGTTCCTCTTGCTGTACAGCGAGTTAGAAATTGCGCAAGATCGTCGAAAGCGAGAAGCGCGAGCTTGAGAAGGAGCTCACGCTACACGCTCCACAAGACCGAACATGCGACATACCATGGCGCGCAATCGTGACGTTTTTCCTTCAACCCTAGTTTCGCGTTGTTCCTCACTATGTTCATTTTGGTGCCTTTCGCGTTGTTTCAAGCTTTTCCAGATTCCCGATCGCTGTTTGATCGCTCTGCGCGAAGGCCAACCGCTCGCAGTCTCTAGAATCGCTCAAACTGACGCGACTGATCCTTCCGCTTTCTGAATCTCCTCGTTAGCAGGTCGTTTTATGCCTTTTTTCCGCGAACTTTCTCAGAGCGATTTGCCGTGTTTTGTGTCGATTTCCGTTCTTTCACGATTTGCCTGCTTCCTCTTCTTTCAGGGTTAGCGGCGGCCAATGGCACTCGTCGCTTGGAGCGGCCAGAAGACCCCGAATTCCCGACCGCTCGCCACCTCCAGAATCGCTAAAAATGCCGTTCTGGTCTGATTCCACCGCCGTCTGAAACTCCGACTCGTCTCGTCTGCTGCGAAATCCAGAGGCCGTCGCTTCATTTCCAGCATCAAGAAGGGCCAGCGGCGGTCGGTTTTGAAGCTTGGTGGACCGTCGCCATGTCCATGTGTTTCCTCCGCAATGTGGCCGCGATTCTGCTTTATATCCGTGATTTCGCGTTATTTTCATTTTCAACTGCTTTCTACGCGATTTCAGCTTTTCAAAACCCCATTCACCGCTTAAAATGAGCTCTGCGCAGAGACCAACTGGCAGCCTTTATTAGCATCGCTCAAATGTAGCTCCCCATAAGATGTCTCATTTATGGTGGTCAGCCTTCAGTCATAAGCGTTCGTGCCTTTTCGTGCCATCTTTCCGCGAATTTACTTTGAGCGATTTGCCGTGTTTCGCGCTAATTTTCGTTGTTTAACGTTGTTTCAAGCTTCATTTTGTTTCAGGGTTAGCAGCTGCAAACGGCACTCGTCGCTCGGAGCCATTCCCGACCGGTCGCCACCTCCAGAATTGCTGAAAATGCCGTTCCGGTCTGAACCCGCAGCCGTCTGAAACTCCGGCTCGTCTCGTCTGCTGCGAAATCCAGAGGCCGTCGCTTCATTTCCAGCGTCCAGAACAGCCAGAAGCGGTCGGTCTTGAAGCTTGGTGGACCGTCGTCATGTCCATGCGTTTCTTCCTCGATGTTTCCGCGATTCTGTTCTGAGATTCGTGTATCCGCGTTATTTTCATTTTCAGTTGCTCTGTATGTGTTTTCAGCTTTTGCAGATAACTCATCGCCGCTTGAAATCGGTCGCTGCGACTCACTGCGCGAAGACCAACCGCTCGTAGCTTTAGCATCACTCGAAATGCCGTTCTGCTCAGACACCCCTGCTGCCCGAACTCACTTTAGACGTCTTGCTTGTGGCTATCAGCCTTCGGCCGACCGCTCACTCTGTTAAGCACCTTCCAAAATGCCACTTTTGTCTCATTTCGCGTGTCTGAATCATTTCCCAAGACAAGTCTTTTGTCTCCAACTCGCATATCTCGCGTCTCTCCGTGACGCGTTCGTCTGTGTCGCGTTCAGACAAGCCCTTCTTTAAGTACATTAGCCATCTCACTCTGTAGCGTTTTCAGGCTCCAACCCGGTCGCTCCAAGGGATCCGCTCCGACGCCGCCTCTTCGCCATGGACAAGGACCCGAAACCAATCGGAGGTAACGACTTCTCGGACCTCCTCGAGCAGCGCCTCTTCAGCGAGCTCCAAATCTCCAGCCGGATACAGAAGATCGCCCAAACAGGATACTCGAAGGTCTACAAAGCCCACTCAACGAAGTAAGTCATATTTGATTAGCTATTTTCCTAAAATCGACTTTTCAGATTCGACTGCGACGTGGCCATAAAGGTAATCGACCGATCCCTGATGCCGCTATACCTAGCGAAGACCTATTTGCCACGTAAGCGCTTATGAGTCTTGTTTACAATCGTTTATTTGGGTGATTTTAGGGGAACTGAAAGTTTCACAACGCGTCCGTCATCCCCATCTGCTTCGAAGCCTCGCCATCATCCACGTCCGCCAGTACACCGCGATCACCACCGAATTCTGCCATCGAGGAAGCCTCATCTCGATCCTGAAGACTCTTGGACGTTTTGACGGTGAGTTGGATTTTTCGCTGGATTTTAGAAGTCGTGGGAACTGGATTATAGGTCTAAAAATGGGCTAAACAGGAGTATCTTGGGATAGGAAATGCGGATAAGCTTAACATATTTTACGTTTCAGAAGACGAAGCTTATCGCCTCTTCCGCCAGCTTATCGAAGCCCTGAAATATCTGCACGACCGGAAATACGCCCACCGGGACGTGAAACTCGAAAATATCCTTATCAACAGCCACGGCGACCTGAAATTGATCGACTACGGATTCGCGATCCGCATGGAAAGCAGACGCCACCGGACCAAATCGGTGTGTGGATCGAAGTAAGCTTTTAGAGTCCTGTATCCACGCTAAAACTCATCTTTTAGGCCTTACACTGCTCTAAGCATCACCCAGAAACGTCCCTACATCCCGTTCCAAACTGACTACTACTCGGCCGGCTTCGTCCTCTACACCATGATCGCTGGGAAATGGCCGATGGACGCCGAAGAGAGAAACAAGCGAGGCTGCAACCTGGAATTTGAAGAACCCATGCCGACGCTTGAAGCCCAGGAACTTCTCACGCGTCTCCTGACGCTGGACGATGAGGCTCGCCCAGGCTATGAAGATCTGATCGCAAGCTCGTGGTTCAAGATCCATGGCGGCAAATGGGAATACTTCAAGAGATCCAGAGCGTCCAGGGAACACAGCACTCACGAAGTCACTCAGGATGTTTCCAGGTTCACCGAAGTTTATTAGAATCACCCAACATTGGAGTCATTTATGTGGTTTCGGTAATAAACTCCTATTGTTACCTGTGGGAATCCTTGGTAAGTTTTCATTTTTGCAGCCGAAGCTCTCGTATCTCCCAAGGTACGTCAACAGTTTATGCTCCGTTCCTCTGATAAGTACTTATTTCAGGTGATCATCACACCACCTCCGCCATCAGCGGACGCTTTTTTCGGCTTCCGACCGAATCAAGATGGGAAAAAGAGCAACTGGAGTATTTAGAGTTTAGCCATCTGGTCGGGTGGTCGCCTATCAGTAGACGCCAGCCGACGGCTGTTCTTCCACTTATCACCTGTGTGGAGCTCTTAGCGATTATTCTCTTGTCATCATTTGCTCTGTGGTGTAGCTGCGCTGAACACGCGTTCGACAAGATAAACAAAAGCGCGATGTTTACGTCCAGGTTTCAGCGATAACTGCTCTCTTGTAGATCGCGCGCGCTTTTCGTTCTTTGCCCTCGTTCTGTAGTTTCTTCTTCTTTTGCTGCTTTAGGAGAATTTGCGCAATCGACTGAAAACCAACTGGTTTTCTGCGGCAGCGGTTCCGCACGGTGCAAAGGGCACTTCGCAAGTAGCGAGTGTCCTTGGCTCTTGGGGCAGCAGCCAGCGGTGGTGAGTGCGGATGCCAGCGGGGCAACAGTTGCGGGCAACTTTAGATTTTTACCGCGTCGGCTGCACCAGCACTGAAAATCGCGTGATTTTTAAGCGCCATCCGGTGGGGGCAATAGTTCGACTTCGCCCTTTTGTGCTGAGATTTCTTGCCTTATCGCGCGCACTCAAGCCCCTCCTCCGCGTTTTCCCCTAACAGCAGCAGCAGCGCTCTGTGCTAGTTTGTTCTGTGCTCGGTTGGGTCAGCGAGGGGACGACGCAGGGAATCTTGAGAACAAGTTAGTTAGTCGCCATGGATATAATGGATGTGTGGACCGCGCTCGCGCGCGCTGAACAGCTGCCGTGTCCTCCACTGCTGCTGAGACCCGATTAGCGCGTATTTATAGCGCGTTTGGCCCCCTTCTCTCCAATGCATGTGCTTCTGCTGCCCCCTAACTACCACGTTGTTGTGCAGTGCGGTGTGGATGCTTCTCGTGGAAAAAGAAGAAAAGTGCTTTGCGATCGATGTTTGTGTGTTGTGAAAATGAGAAGAGCTCAAAGGGCGATTCGCGGAGTTCTTATGGAACTCCACGTTCCGCCTTTTTCCAGGCAGCGGATCGCTTGTTACCGCCTTTGAATAATTTGCCAGCGGGTCGTTGGCCTCCTTTTCCGCTTCCCTCTCCTCGTGTTCGTGTTTGGTGGTGCACGCGACGGAGCTTCTCCCGTGTTATTGATGACTGGATGCTCCGTTCACGGGCATACAGGCTTCGCAAAAACGTGGAAGCGTGGTTAAAAGGCGCTGCTGCTGCTCTTTGAACAGTTTTCTGTTTGCCGCGTGTGGCGAAGTAGCGTTTGTTTGTCGACTTTTCGACGACGACGATAGGGTCGATGGCCTGGCTGGTGTTGGTTCCGTCGTTTTCTGGTATCCCTCACAGTTGATGGTGACGGCAAGCAACCAGGCGAGGTGCGCGTGGTGCGAACACAGCGTGGAACGTGTGAAGGGCGCGTTAAGGCGCGTTTCGCGGACGTTTTTATGGTCGGTTTTGGTATTTAGCGCGTGAAATTGAGGGTTTGGAGGGTTTTAGACGTTTCAGGTTGGATTTGGTCTGAATTGGGGTTCAAGCGAGGTGTAGACATGGAGCTTTTGTCTCATTTTCGCTGACCGACCGGTCTGCAATTTTCGACTCTAAATTTGAGACACCTGAAGGGTGTCTGCATGGTTTTCCAAAGTGGGTTATGGAAGATGTGTCTAGCAGACAGGGTATGTGCCATTTCCAGGCAGAAGAGTTCTTTAGACAGTATGCTAACGGAATCTTTTGGTCAAAATGAGCTGAAATTGAGATACTGTCTAGACGGGGTCTAAACTGTCTAGGCGCGAGAGTCTAGGTTCTAATAGGATACTTTTTCATGATTTTTCGATGAGTTGATCCAGACATGTCTATGGATTTGTCGCGATGTATGTCTAGTTTCGCCAGACGAGTCTCAAATTCCCGTTTAGACGTCTAGAATTTCACGTGTGTAGACATGATTTTTCAGGTCTGAAATCAGCTCATTCGTGTCACGATTTCTTCAGTTTGGTGTTTTTGGCTATTTTATCGGAGTCTAGACTTTTCGATTTTCGGGTTGAAATTGTGAGTCTAGACAGGATTCCTCTTTAGACACACGCGTGAGATAGCTCTTTTTGATCCAAAAGCTCGTAAAGGCACCGTTTTGAAGCCAAAAAGTTTCAATTCAGTGAAATTTGACACTTTTTCAATTTGAAAACAAGCGAAAAACGGCGACATCTCGAAATGATTAAGATGGAGGAGGAGGGAAGAAGAGAGCGACGACGACGGAGGGCGAGCGAGGGCGGAGGAGGAGGAGGTGTTCCCCGACCGAGAGAGGAGAGTGACGACAAATTGACGAAACGATGTTCTCTGTGTTCGCCTCGCGTTCGTTCGTGATATCGATCCTTTTCGCGCATTTTCCAGAAAGCTTTAATGGGAAGAACGTTTACATTAGGTAAATTCCTGGCGTTTCCGCTGTCCACGTCGCTGTCGCCGCCACCGCTGGCGCGCGTGATAACATTTGTTTTCGGCGCGCTGTTGTCGGCTGATAGCGGACAGCCGTCGGACGGTCGGTCGGTCGGTCGCCCCGTGTCCATCATCGATTCTACGTCGCCGCTTTATGTGCTGAGAAGAGCACATGAACGGCGGCCCACCGATTTGGGGAATTTCGGGGAGAACCTGTTATTTGCATCGTTAATCGCGTTTCCATCGTTTTCGCGGAGATGATGTGGGTCTTGTGTATTCATTCGTGTAGCGCGATTTTGCATTTTCTAGCCGCTTTACTCCGTCGTTACATTCCCCGAAAACTACGATTTCGGACGTTTCGGAGACGGATTCCGTGAGGGCGACGTGCGAAATCCCGATTTGCTGGCGATCGTGGCGCGAAATGTCTCGAAATGTGATTCGCGTCTGTTTTACGCATTTTAGCGGTTGGAATATGTCTAGGCGGTGGTCGAATTCAGTTGAGATTTGTGTCTAGGCTGGTTTCCCCATGTCCGAAAATGTGTCTGTGGCTCGACTGATGGTTTCAGACGGGGATTTCGATCATTTTAGATGTCTGAACTTGATTCTAGACAGCTTGGCGCCGTTTAGACCTATTTTCGTGTCTGCGAAGTTGGATATTGTCTGCAATTGTGTGTTATGGGTCGTTTTCAGACACTCAAATCCTGAAGGTGTCTATCACACATCCGTGGTGAAATGGAAAATCCGAAATTGCGCATTTTGACCTCGATCATTTTGTCTAGACATCAAGGGCTGTCTATGAGACGCGGGAAGTGTCTAGTAGACAGGAAGCTCGAAAATCGCTGTCTCAAATTCGACCACACGCCGCCGCAGACAAATGATGTCGCTTTTATCACTTTTCAGACAAAATCGGTCTTTTGGAGTCTCAGAGACACCGAAATTTGTCTGAAACACCGTTTCGACACATTTCGCGTGATTTCAGACGCGATTTCTGGATTCCATGATGTCTAGACCGTGATTTCGTGCGTGAATCGCCGTGTTTACCTTGTTTTGTTGACTCTTCATCGTCGATTTCATGCGATTTCGTCAGCGGCAACTAGTTCCAGTTTCCTCCCCTGTTAATGTCCATGTACTTTCCGTGTTCTCGCTCTCTCTTTAAGCTCTTAAGCGTGTTTTCCTGTTGGTTTCCGCGATTAACGACTATCGATTCCATAAACAATTTCTGACGTCAAAATTCTTTTCAGATTGCCTTTTTCGACGCTTTCGCATTCTCAACGGATCTACCGAAGCGGTTTATGAGGATATGCCAGGAGTCCACACGTTCTACGATGGATCGAAGCTACTGGAGCCGTTGGCCAAGGCTGTCGGCGTCGAATCTGATAAGGTTTGTGGTTTCATTTCTTAGAATTTTCTCTTAAAATTGAATTTTAGGTGAACTTGGTGTTTTGCCAGTTCTCGTCGATCGTCTTCGCCCTGTTCTACTACCACAAGATGGCGCCCGGGATGGTTTCCAGGAACCTGAGGATAACGTTCCCGTTCCTCGTTGGCCTCTCGTTCTGCTATTTCTGCTACGGGAGTGCCATAAAACACCTGCTGGCGAACGTTGGAATCGGGTACCTGCTAATGCATATCTCACCTGCCAGATATGTCCATAAGTAAGTTCCACTTTTGGGGTCTAATTAAGCCTTCAAATTTCGCGATTTTAGAGTGATATTCCTCTTCTCCATGGGCTACCTGATCTTCATCCACTGGTATCGCTGGTACATCCTGACGTCCTACTCCATCGACATCACAGGCCCAATGATGGTGATCTGCCAGAAGATGACGACCCTAGCATTTTCGCTCCACGATGGCCGCGTGAAGAAACCGGAAGAACTGAACGAAATCCAGAAACGCGAAGCCATCAAGGACGTCCCTCCACTCCTGGACTTCATGAGCTTCTTCTTCCATTTCCAGTCCGTCCTAACCGGCCCCCTGTGCTTCTACACGGACTATATGCGCTTCATCTCCGGCGAAAACGTCAAGGAACGTTCGAAGACTGGCGTTATGGCGACTCCCTGGAAAGCGGCCACGAGTAAACTTTTCCAGGCGTCGTTCTTCTTCACCATCGTTCTCCTCTTCGGGTCGAAATACATCCCTGAACAGGTGGCCGAGAAGGAGCAGATGAAGATGTCGCTGATCCCGTGGACTTTCTTGCTCTACACTGTGA